>PVKA01016667.1:0-47418 GCA_004027165.1 Ctenomys sociabilis | reverse complement strand
GAAAAAAAAAAAAAAAAAAAATCCAGCAGTTTTCTAGGTCTCACCAGCATGAAGTAGGAAAACACAGTAACTACATTTGTGTAGTACTTGATAAACCTTCTTGTGTGCATTTTCTCCCAGTGCAGGCATTCTGATAGCTAGGATGCAAGGCAGTAAGATAGAATGGCAGGGTTTCTGTGACTGTCAGGAACAGGATTAGAGAGCATCTATTTCCCCTGTGCTCAGAACCCCAGAGAGGGTCAGTGATAAATCTGAAACCACTAAGTGGCTGGACTGAGGCCAGGACTGTTCAGCTATACTCTCGATTCTTTGTGCAGTCTTAGATAAAAGATCAAAGCTTCTTCATGAAACCTTAAAAAAAAAAAAAATATATCATTTGTGACTATCACAGTGACAAGAGCACTGTCAGTGCAGGTCAGGTGACGATGTGGTGGCCCCCGGTGAGCCACATCCTCTTCCTGAGGATGCATTACTATCAGGAGCCATCGTGAACTCGCATCACGTGATGCATCTGCACAGCAGTATGCAGAGAGCATGTGCCCAGATGGTACAGGTCACGGAAGGGGACATTTCATGGGTTTGACCAGGTCAAAGCAGCTCCAGGCTTTCTTGCCCACCTTGTGGGTCTCAGTGCAGGAAAGAAGCCTGTTCCCAGATCACCCAAGACGGGCATTCAGCTTGTTCAGCAGCCTGGTTGGGTCGTTCTGGAGAACGGCCGCCCTGTAACACGAGTCACGTGCCTGCGTCTGTTCCCATCCAGCGCCACGGCTATTGCACACTGGGGGAAGCTTTCAACAGACTGGACTTCTCCACTGCCATTCTGGATTCCAGAAGATTCAACTATGTAGTTAGGGTAAGTCCCCAAGACCCAAGCCCCATCCAAGTGCATGTGTTGAGTTGTCTGTTGAGGCTGTCTTGAAGTAGCTTCCCAGCAAACTTTTTGGGCCACTGAGAGTTTTGAGGCAAACAGAAGCAGGCGCTCCAGCCTCTTCCCCAGCCTGCCTCAATGGGTTAGGTGGGCCCTGTGAGGATGCCTCACCTGGGCTTGCACATCCCTCTGGGAACCATCTTCTCTAGTGCTGCTGCTGCCAGCTTACTCTGGATAAATGGGACATAGTGTGGGCAGGAACAATAGCCAGAGAGAAGTCCACAGAGTGCACATTGGCTGGCTTTGAAACTCTCTCCCTCTCCCTCCGCCTCTCCCCCTCCCCTTCTCCCCCTCTCCCTCTCCCCCTTTCTCCTTCTCCTCTCTCCCTTTCCCTCCCTCTCTTCCTCTCCCTCTCCCTCTCTCCCTCTGTTTCTCTTCCTTTCTCCCTGTCTCCCTCTTCCCCTTTCTCCCTTTTCTTCTCCCTCCCTCCCTCCCTTCTTTTCCTCCCTCCCTCCCTTGCCCTTCTCTCTCTCAGAGAAGTCCACAGAAGCAAGCCCTTATGCACACTGACTGGCTTTGAATCAATCTCTCTCTCTCTCTCTCTCTCTCTCACACACACACACACACATACTTGTTCTTTTTTTTCTTTCTTTCTTTCTTTCCTTTTCAGTACCAAGGATCGAACTCAGGACCTTGCACTTCCAGGCAGGTTTATGCCACTAAGCTGTCTCCCCTGCTCACACCCCTTTTTCTTACACTCCTCCTTGTCTGCTTCAGCTGACTCTGGGTGACCCCATGGTGTTTTGGTTTAAGCCACAAAGTTAGATGAACTCAGAGCACTTCTGTGTGGTCTCTGGGCTTCTTTCCTCCTCCATGACCTTGGGACAGCAGCTCTCAGTCATCTGTTTACTTAATGCCACCACCTGCCTGTTGGGGTCTATTGCTTTCCATTTTAAATCTTACTTTGGACAAGGAATGACCTTTAGCAAAATATTAATGATGAAGAAAGGAAGTTTGCCCTGGCTCTGAAGCCATTGATCCTTTTTTGGTGAGTGCTGTTCCCTACCCCACAAAGCCCCCAGGCACCCTTGAGTGGCTATGTTGGTGATTTGACCTGGGAGTAGCAGCTGTTTGGGTTTTAAGCTGTGAAGCAGAAGAGAATTTTCCCCTTGTGGGTGTTGTTTGGTTTGGTTTTTATTTTCTTCTTCTGGGGTTTTGGGCTTCTCCATGCTGTGTCACAATCAGATGGTCACAGCAACTCAGCCAGAGAGATGACATTCAAGCCCCCTTGAGGCCTGGCTCACTCACCTGTCATCTGGGCAGATGTGGGCTGGGCTGTGCACGCCGACCTGGGCACACCCAGGCTGGGAGCTGCAGGAGCAATCTGGGCTCTCCAGCTAAGCCTTCCTTCCAACCCCAACAATGCAAAAGCACCCTGCTCAGGGGCCGTGCCCTCCTCAGCCAGCCCGCCCCTGCAGGGGAAAGAGGTCACCCAGTCCTCCCAAGGGTTGCAGCCTGGCCTAGCTGGTTGGCAGTGGGCCTGGGGAGGTTTGGAAACTTCTGCTGCTAAGAATACAAATAGTTTCCATCTTCGTTAGAGGAAGACACCTCGACCTGATGTCTCATCACAAACTGATCATCAGAATGGGCTGTTTTTAGGTATTTTTCCTTTCTTTCAAAAGAAATAAAGCGAAGGAACAAGGATGTAAGGATAAAAACCTATTTCATGTAATTGCGGCTCACCTTCTATCTTCAATAACTTGACAACAGTATAGATAATTTTATTATCTCTGGGTAAACAAGTGGCATTGCAGTACATGACTTATCTGAAGTCACAGCACCACATGAGGGACACAGTGCAGGTTGAAGCCTAGACACTGGTCAAGTCCACACTCGGAGCTGTCCTGTTCTGTACAGTCACATAGAGGAGGTCCCCGATCCACTGTTGCCAGCTGTTTCAGCCTCCTGCTGACTCGACGTCCTCCTCTGTGAGACTTCATGGGCAGCTGTGGGAGTGGGGGGTACATGATACGTGTGTGTACTCTGCAGACTAGGATAGATTCCCCCTAAAATGGGTCAGTTGATAAAATTGTTTCTGTGCATGGAGAGCATAGTGATTAAAAGGAACTAGCACATCATTAAGACAGAACTTGTGCCTTGTGGTATCCAGTTGCATTATGAGCACTCTCCTTTAAAGAAAAATTCAGAGAAACTACTGAATGCTTTCAAAATTGGTAGGTTTAGAAATAGTGGAAAAATACTTCTATTTTGGACAGAACAGTTTCTCCCCCTTCACTGTTTGAGGCCTCTATAATTTGAGAAATAATATGTTATTTTTATAGAGAACTTAAAACATCTTAATGATAGGCAATGTGTCTTGAGGTTTTTCTTCTTAGGAGCTCAATATACTTCTCATACATTGTCCTTAACCTTAAACCAACCCTACAAAGTACTGTAACCAGCCAGCATGTTATCCTTTAGCTACTACTTTGACCAAATGTAAGAGCAACATGTTTGCTTGGTTTCAGGAATGAGGAGGATTAATGTTTTATAAAGGCCAAAGCACATCTGTAAAATCTGCTTACGTTTGTGTCAGTGATCCATCACTCAGGAAGAGGTGTGTATCTCAAAATGCTATCCCTCGTATCAGCATGCAAGTGGCAGGGAATTTGGGACTTCTGAAGGTTTGGCTGTACATTGGAAAGGTTCTAGATTATGGCGGTGTATGCTGTTCCTGATCCTTTCCCTGTTCACTACCAACTAATTAAATTACAATTTGAGCAATGTGTTTTAAAGATAATTTAAATTATTTTAAAGCAGTGGTTTGTGGAAGGCCCCTTACAAAAATAGTTCACCTTGTGCCTCAGGGCCTGAGCCAGTCAGAGTGATGGCCTATCATCCCTAATCCCAGCACTCAGGGAGCGTGAGGCAAGATGATCAGAAGTTTGAGCCCAGCCTAGGCAACTTAGCAACTTGGCAAGACTCTGTCTCAAGATAAAAAAAATTTTAAAAAAGGACTGAACTGAGTGCAGAATGACTGGCTGGGTTCATTCCTCAGCACCACAAAAACAAACATAAAATGAGTTTGGAACCCAAATGTTATATTTTGCATAACGAATCTTTTAAACAAAATATACCAAGGCATTAAATTCTGCATGTGACTTCTGTCCCGTGTCCTGCAGTCCATCAGAAAGACAGTGATGGAAGAGCATAGTGACCCTCTCATGCCAGCCCAAAGTTCAAAACTTACCAGCTGTGACATTTGATGCAAATCAGTCATTTCACTTCTATAAACTATGAAAAGGACTAGCCAGAACTGTTAGTTTGAAGGATTTTTGTAAGAATGGAAAAATGAAAAGGGAAAATAAAAGTAATGGATGTGAAATTTTTCTCCAAGTTTCAAACTGAGCAGGGTGTGAGCAGAGGCAGCAGTCCTTCTGGGTAACCAAGACAGGAAGTCTAAAGTTGCATGCCTGATGCAGCTGGGGCAGAGCCTCACCTGTTTGCAGATAAGTTCCAGGACCGCAGAATGACTGCGTGGCTTTTAAGTCCTTTCATTCTCCCGAGTGAGCCCAAGTCCTGTTGCTCCATTGTGAGTCTCTTGAGAACACCGGGCGATGATTGGGCTCAGGACTGAGCTGCACCATAACAAATAATTTATGTGGGGGGAGAGATAAAGAACTGTTAGGTGTGTGTGCTTAATGAGTACCATGCAAAATACAGCCACAGCTTGAATTCAGACTTGCATTACTCTAAAATCTGCCTCTAGCCAGTGAGGAAATGAAATACAATATATATGACTGAGGTCTATGGCAGGCCTCAGTGAACTGCTGATCCCTGGCCCCATACTGCCTGGCTCTCAGGACTATGCAGGTTACATGGGTTATACATTTTTTTCAGTATTTTAAAATATAAAAGAGGGGCCAGGGAGATGGCTCAGTAGAATAAGCGCTTCCCTGGCAAGCGCAAGGGCCTGAGTTCAATCCCCGGTTACACAAAAAATAAAATAAAATAAATAATATATATATATATATATATATATGAAATATATTTCATAACTCATAAAAGTGATGCACAGCTCCAGTTTCAGCATCCTCACTGGCACCTGGCCACATCCATTTGGTGTTGAGCAGCAGAGCCCAGCTCACCTGTAAGCCTAAAATATTTCCCACCTAGCCTCTCTCAGATGAGCCCTGCTATACTTTCTAGTTAATAACCTGAGAAATACACACCGAAGGACCTAAGCTGTCACCAAAAGACAGAGTTTGAAATTGCTGAGGCTGGGGGTGATAGCCCAGGACTGTAATCCCAGCACTCTGGGAGGCTGAGGCAGGAAGATCAAAAGTTTAAGTCCAGCCCAACCTGGGCATATCTTAGGAAGGTCCTGTCTCCAAATAAAAAATTTTTGAAAAGGCTAGGCATATAGCTCAGTGCAAAGGCCCTGGGCTTAATTCCAACTACCACAAAAAGAAAGAAAGAAAGAGAGAGAGAGAGAGAGAGAGAGAGAGAGAGAGAGAGAGAGAGAGAGAGAGAGAAAGACAAAAAGCCGAACTATAGTAGAGCCAGATGCTTATGAAAAGTTTTTTCAAACTTTTTAAATTTTTATTTGTACATGTTTATGGTACATAATAATTACATTCATTGTGGGGAGTTTCTCCATAATACATAACTCTTTTTACTTCCCTTGTCCTCTCCTGTACCCCATTCCCAATATCTCTTGGCCCCCTTCCTATTTGCAAAAAATCTATCTCCTATTTTTCTCTTTAAATTGCTGCTGTTTTGGGTTTCTCTGGTCGGAGAAAGCATGTGAGGTTGAGCGTGTGTCAGATGCCTGTGAAGTGTCAGAAGACATGATCCCTGCAGACAGCTGAGAGAGACTTCCAGGGAGAGTTGGGGTGTGAACTGGCCTTGAGCAGCCCAGAACCGGGGAGGCTGAACAGAGGTGAGCAGACCTCAGGTGTGGGCAGAGACCAGGGGGCCGAGGAGCGTGGCATGCTC
Organism: Ctenomys sociabilis; assembly: GCA_004027165.1. Classification (NCBI taxonomy): domain Eukaryota; kingdom Metazoa; phylum Chordata; class Mammalia; order Rodentia; family Ctenomyidae; genus Ctenomys; species Ctenomys sociabilis. The sequence continues at coordinate 41,552 of PVKA01016667.1, read as the reverse complement.
TGGAGTGTAGGAGCCGCTGTCTGGTGTTACCACGTGCCTGCTTATGGATCTCAGATGAGCCTCACTTGGCTGCCTTGGAAATGAGACTGAAGATCACAGGACTCCCCAGAGGTGTGGCTAACACTGAATGAGGCAGTTAGCTCACCGTGCACTGATTGAACGTGGTGAGTGCATGACAATGGCTCATCCTAGTATGGCTGGCCAAAGACCTGGCACAGATGTGAAGAGCTTTGAGCCTGAGGTAGATCCACGTGATGTCACCTGAGAAGCAGGAAGGAGCCACTGGGAAAAGGCAAGGACCAGAGCAAAGTGGAAAAGGCATTACCCAAAGCTGTGATTTCTGGCACGTGGCATTCCCAGGTGCTACCAGTTACTGGATCATTACAAGGCTGTCACTTCGTGCTCTGTTGATTCCATCCCTGCACTTTGGTGAACAGTCACTCCGCACAGTAGGCAGGTGTTGTTAACTCATTTTAGAGAGGAAGAAGCAGAGGCCTAGGAATGGAGCGATGGGCACGGGGCCTCCTAGTGGGAGAGGATGTGATAACCTCCTCGTGGTCCTCTGACTTCTAGTCAAGTGTGCTCACCTCCACCGCAGCGCTTGGTTGGAGAAGGCAGAGTGCAGCCTATGCTTTTATAGTGCCTGAAATACCACCACATGCCTGCAAGGGTCAGGTCAATCGATACCAGCATGACCTGGTCAGTGATAGCAAGGCTTTTAGAGCTTGCAGTAGTGACAAACAGGCTGCTGCAGTTCTCGTACTGTGGGTTGGCCACCACTGCCCTGGATCATCGCTCCAGGGGACTGCATGACAGATCGTCCTCTCTGGTGACTGCAGCTGTCTCATTAGCCCTGCAGCATGGCACAGAACCTGCTCACCATGTGTGGGTGGATCCAAGAGGGCAAACAGAACTTCAGCTCCACTCTGTGCCCCTCTGCAGTGCAGAACTTTGCAGCCTCACCCAATACACACAGTCTTATTTGTTCATGTTGCCACCCTAAGTTGAATGTTTCCAGCAAGTTATTACATTCCCTCACTCCTGAAAAGCATTTTCCAAAAACATGTTTTAGTTTAAGTTGACTAGTGGTTTGGCAAACAGAAGGCTGAATATGACCCAGTGGTTCAAAGTCAAACCCAATGCCTTAATGAGGGGCCTGCCACTGCCAAGCCCTGGTAGGTTATGATTTGCATGGGCAGGCTGGCCCTCTCCCAGGTTCCTGTGTCATAGTGACCTTGGAGTCAGTGGGTGCTGTGCACACTTGGTGGCCCTCCTGTGATGGAGGGTGGCCTCAGCCACCAGAGTCTTATAGCTAGCAGTATCTGAAGTAGAGGAAAAGCAGCCAGCCACCACAGTGGCCATAGAGCCAGAGACCCACTGGAAAATGACTCTCCAAAATGACTGTGAGGGGTGATGTTAAGCTATTTCTCCACCTAAGTTTCTTATGGCATTTTGGAGACCACTGAATCAAAAGCATGCCTGTTTCCCCCCCCCCTTTTTTTCCTTTTGTATTTCTTGAGGACTTAAAATCTGAAAACACTACCCATGAACTAACTCAAAACTGCACTTAAGTTGAAATCTACATTTGATAGGTGGAGGGCTATGCCAGGCAGGCGAGTTGAGCCTTTGGCATGGTTTGTTTTTTTATAACACTGGGGACTCGAAGGCAGGCCTTTGTACTGAGCTACACTCTGGCCCTTCTTTACTTTGAAACAGAGTCTCACTATTGCCCAGGATGGGTTTGAACGTTTCCCTGTCCTGCTTCAGCTCCCAGAATATTGAGCTGCTGGGTCTCACCATGGTGCCCAGCAGTGAATCTTAAGTATCAGGTCAGCAAACCTGGGCCTGCCAAGGAGGGATGCTCCTGAGGGTATCTGATGCTCCACTCTGGGAATCGGAAGTAGAGGAGAGGGACTGAGAACCTGGCAGCCTCTCTGTTCCATAGAGGAGAGGGCCTGCGTGTCTAGAAGCTCAGCATTGCCGTCATCCTCCTTGCAGGTCTCCATGTGTGGGGATTATAAATGCTTTAGAATTCCTAAGCTGGCATTTCTGTGTTGAGCCACAGACCCGATGAGCCCTGGCCATTTGAGAATCCTGTGAGACTCTCCCTGGCTTGTCAGATGCTTCTGGCCCTTTTGAAAGACAAAGCACAAGGACTGAGCCAGCAAGTTGCATCAGGGACTTTAAGGGGCATTGGAGGTGGTCTTCCAGAACAGGCAGAGCATGTGATCCTGCGTCCTTGACAGGTGGCCAGGACTGGGCCAGATGGAAGCATATGGCCAGGGTAGGAATCTGGAGACAGGAAGGAGTCAAAGAAGGGTAGCAACAGTAGGTCAGGGCGGAGGGGATGTGATGCAACCGTGGGGTAGAGGTGAGGGTGCTGGAGCAGATGGGGACATCATGTATCACCAGCCCAAACATTGAGTCCTAGCTTGATGCCACAGGGAGGAGGACACCATGATGAACAGTGAGACAGGAGAAAGGTGAAGAGGCAAGTTTCTCTCAGCTGAGGAGACAAGCAATCCATGCACACTTGGCCCTCTTTATTGCTTTAATTCCCTCTGTTAGAGAGTTGTTTTACTTACAAATAATATTTACCCAATCTGACATGCCTAAAGATTGTTAGTGTTGCTGAAATTTTTTCCCCTTCCCACCTGTCAGTGTTCAAGCTCAAAGGCAGGCCAGAAGTTTCCAAGTCTGTAGTCTGTGTTATCCATTGAGTAAATAAGGGTCTTAGAAGCCTATAGCACCCAGGACAGGCAGCGGCACTGCCAAATGTAACCAAGGGTTTGCTGCAGGAGAGACGTGACCTTACGACAGGAGCCAGCTTGGGCTTGGAGTGTGTGAGACAGGGCTGCTCCGAGGCCAGTCCCCACCCTGGTGACACTCGTGGGTTTCCTGATCGAGCTGTGGAGCCCCACTGTCAAAGGAGATAGAGGAACTTAGCATAGATTATGTTCTTAATGATATCCCATATGCTTAGGCAACAGCCTCGTGGTTAACCTCAGTGTGGTTTTGACCTTTTAAAACTAACAGGCAGGGATAGCTGCTGTTTTCGTTGACACTTCCAAAGGTCTAGATGAGGTTGCTTGGCCTTCTGGGAAGTGTGTGCCATATGTCAGTGTGGTAAGTGACTTAGTCCTAGGCCTCCGTGCTGTTCCTAGGGTGGCACTTTAACCCCATCCCCATGTGAACACCAGTACATAGCCCAGAAGATTTACCTTTGCCCTTGACTTGGTCACTTGACCTCATGAACTGCCTCACCCAAAGCAAAAGTAAATTCTGGTGAACTATTTCCTCGGCACCCTCCTGTTACAAACTCTTTAGTTCTAAAACTATAAAACCCAAGTGGATGTTGGGTGCCTGGCTTGTGCAGGTGGGGAGGAGTAGTAAACAGGTCCAGCCCTGCTGTCCAAAGGCAGCTGCCCTGCCAGTATGATCCTTGAGAACTCAGGGGCACAGTGCAGGGTAAGGAGGCCGTGGCCAAGATGGCAGGAGATGTTCCATGTTGGATGTCAGGGAAGTCTCTCGGGGCTCCAGGCAGGCAACATCTGAACAGAGACCCAGGGAATAGGACAGATCCAAGCACATGGCCCTGAGCCAGAGGCCTGGAAGCCCAGGGAACATGATGTTTTGAGGAAGAAAACCACCCTGTGTAGCTAGAGCAGCTTATGTGTGGGACCACTCTATAGAGTTGGGCGGAAGAAGGAGAGGAGCCAGTGCAGGAAGACCTCGCCTTCATGTGAGGAGCTCAAGGCTTTTCCCAATGCAGAGGAAAGCCATTGGAGGCACAGGAAAATGCTACGTTAACTGGTAACATGTCATAAAACATGAGTACTGTGCAAAGATGAACCTTAGGGAAGAGAAGAAACCAGCTTTTTATATAAGTAACATGAGCTGGGGGATTGCTCTTCCACCCGTTCATCTTCTACATATCCATGCAAAATGTGCCTCATGTGCACACTGAGATTTGCTCTATGGCTGTGCTTGCCACTATAGTTTCTCCAGCTCATCTCCAAAATAAGCCTGCACTGAAGCCTGAGGTCAGGAGACATTTTCCTCCACACTCTCTCTGTGGCTAAGGGCAAAGAATCCACTGGCCTTCATCATTTTGGTAAACAAATTGCTAGATACAACCCTACTCCTGTGCACACACAGCTCTCTGACACAGAAAGGAGCTTAACAAATCTGTTGTCCTCACTTCTGGCCACACACAACACCAGGTTCTGGTTCCAGGCTGCAGAGTCACAGCAGTAGAGAAAGGACACCCGTTAGTAACAGCTGACCTAATATAGTCCCCTTCTCCTAAACACACTGTTAACATTTTCTAGGTATTATTTCTCCCTTAATTTAAGAAGCTACTTAGCATATGATGGATTGATACAAAATTTCCAAACTGTTTTCCTAAAACACAGCAATATATGATGTTCCTACCATTTTTAGAGAAAGAATTTAGCTTTAGCCTACATCCAGAACTGGTTGGCTTTGAGGGACAGAAGTCCCCAAGGTATCAAAATGTGGATTCCCTGTTAAGTATATCTGGGCTGAAGTCTCGACTGTCCTGTTTGCCACAGCCAGTAGATAAGGAGGTGAGGTGACCCGCTTAACTTCTCACAAGCCACGTGGGGAACCTGCTTCCCTGGGTTGTTGCTGAGGACCGAAGAAGGTCATGTATATGAAGCCCGCAGCCCCGTCCCTGGCACATAGTGAACACCCAGTATTATTAGCAAATGAGACCCCGTGGTCAATGCAGCTAAAGGGAGGTATAAATGGTCATCCATGTCAGCCTTTGTATCCTAAAGGTGACAGAAGGGGACATTAAGATTGGAAAGCATGTCAGCAGCACAAAAAGGGGGTCTTTTAAGGAGATATTAATTCCCTATTCTCGGCCTGGAAGTAATCTGTCTTTAAGATTCTCTGTGGCATGACAGAAGCCAATAGTAACAGTGTGAGCATGTTCCTGGTCCCAGGCAGAGGCGTGAGTGCTCTGTGAGCGTGGCCAGTCTTCACAGCAGCTCCCAAGTCGGTTCCATCATTGTGTATCCCTGGCAGACAGGAAGTGAGGCGGGTACTTGGACCCTGAAGCATTCACCCCTGAACACTCTGACAGATTCTGGAAGCTGATACACAGACTAGCAGAGAGGCTACATCAGGCTCTCCACCTGTTTTATGTAAATACAGTCTTACTGAAACACATTGGTGGGCTAGGGAGATAGCTCTGTAGTCTGAGCACCTGCCTGGCAAGTGCAAAGACCCGGGTTCAATCCCCGGCGCTGCATGCCATGCCAGGTGCACTGTGTAGGCCCTGAAACCTGGCGTGGTGGTGCGTGCCTGTAATCCCAGTGCTGGGGAGGCTGTGATAGGAGGATCACTCCAAGTCTGAGATACATAGGGAGACCCTGTGTCAAGTAAATAAAATTTAAAAAGAAAGACATTTGTGCACATTCGTTCACATACTGCTATGGCTGCTTCCACACTACAGCTATAGAGCTAAGTGCTACTGCAGAAGCTGTACGACCCATGGGTCTATAGGTATTTGCTATGTGACCCTTTGCAAGAGTTGCCCAACCCCAGATGTCAACTTAGTTTACAGTATCACTGTAGACTGGGATTTGGAAGTGATGGTAGGCATTTATGGGTTTATTTCACTTGAGTCTTATAACACTCCTATGAAGCAGTAATTTTCCTTTTTACAGTCTTGCCAGTTTACAAATGAAGAAACTTGGGCTCTGAGAGGTTAGGTGACTGGACAATAAACGTCATGTACCTAGGGATCATGTGTCTTTACCGTCATACCCTGTCACCTACCGCAACACTAGCACAGGGCAGACACTTAGAAATACTGGCTGCATGAATGACAGTTGTAAAGGTCACTCTGCTGAAGAACCCAGGTCTCCTATTCCACAGCTGGCAGTGAGAGACTTTCTCTGGAGACAGGATGGAATGCAGGTGGCGGACAGGTCCTTCTGCTGTCCGCTGACAAATTTATGCTGCTGTATGCTTCCCCTCCCTCCTTAGTCAAAGAAATAAGCTCAGCCCATCCAGAAGGTTTTGTGTTTCCCTTAAATGCAGAGTCAGGGCCTTCAGAACCTTTTTGTCCTGGTGATTGGTGCATTTTTAGACAAGATTAAAACTGACACCCTGGTGAGATGGGATCACATGGAACCTGGGTGCTGGCTGGATCTCAGGCAGGGTAGAGCACCTGCTTCCTCCCGTGTCTGACTCCACTGATCGCACCCCCACCCCGTGATGAGTCCTGGCTGTAAGCCAACTGCCTTTCAACAACAGTGGACGCCAAGCTTTGGTTTTCCTTCTCTGCTTTGTACTGGTCATGTGAGGTTCAAGGTATTAATAAACTCTCACTTCAGTCTTTTGGATTTGCTGTCGGTCTGGGAGAGAAATGAGATGTTTGGCCAATCCCCTGTGTACCTCTGTCACTCCTCTCTTTAATGTCGCATGCTGGCAAATGCAGAGCTGGACCAGAGAGGGAAGGAGGGTTTGGTGCGGCCACCATCTGTGGCCCCAACTGGAACTTTGATTTCTTTCCTGTCTTAGCAACACTGTCCACTCCTCTGACTCCGGACCTTAGGTTACTAGCACCAATCCCAGCAAAGCTTGCAGGCCGGTGGCATGTCTCTCCCAATTATGTGGAGATGCAAAAGCTGGACAGGAAAAGCATTTTGGGCTTTGAGGGAGGTTTTTTTTTTTTTTTTTTCAACTTAAAGTAAAATTATGTTCAGGAAATTGATTCTATATGTGGCTTGACAAGACCCCGAAGGGCTGAGAGGGACCAAATATTTTAGCAAGTGCCTTGGAAGCAGAGGCACTCTGAAGAGCCCAGTGTCTTGGTCTCCCTTTGCACCCAGTTTTTAAAGTTTCACTTTGCTACTTTCTCTCAGTCTATGTTCTAGCACCCAGCACTGTGTCATAAAAGATGATTACAGACCTAAAATAAAGCTAGATGAAGCCTGACCAGACAAAAAAATCTCTTAGAAATTTTCCTAGGGGCAGTGACTCGGTTTAAGCAGAAAGAAGGAGTCTGGATTTTCTAAGTCTCATTTACGAAGTTTTACTGGGTCTGGTGGTTTCTGAAGAAATGCAGTATCTTCACTTTATGTTAACTCTCCCGCTGAACAACTCTCAGAAAGCAGAGCATCGTCCGCTTGCCTTCCTGTGCGAGGACACAGTTGAGTCCCCTTGATGGCTGCAGAGGATTTGCAGGGTTCGGCGCCAAGTCTCACTTGGCGCCTGCGAAGTGGCCGAGCTAGAGGATCTCGAAACCCTTTGCAGTGTACAGCTGTCTTTTCACTGATACTTTCTTGGATATTTTTAAATCATTCCATACCATTGAGATGGAAAAAAAAAAAAGACTGAAGAAAAAACGCACCAACTCCATTTTTTATCTTTATTTCCTTTGCTGCTTTCTTTCTCTTCCTCCTCCTCTTCCTTCTCCCCCTTCCCTTCCTCCTCCTCCTCCTTCTCCTCTTCCTCTTCCTTCTCTTCTTTTTCATCCTTCTCCTGCTTCCCCTCTTCCTTTTCATCCTCCTCCTTCTCCTTGTTCTCTTCCTCCTTCTTCTCCTCCTCTTCCTCTTCTTCCTTCTCCTCTTCTTCCTCCTCCTCCTCCTTTTTCTTCTTCTGTAATAGCGCTTCAACAGACCAACCAATCTTTATGTAATACCCACTTTGGAGTGCATTTTATATGCATTCTTTCACTTAAGGCCTACAGCAACTTTAGGAACTCCAGGTATTATCAGTAGGAATGAAGAAACTGGAACCCCAAGAACGTAGGTGCCTTGCCCATGTAGTGGAGCTCATAAGTGGTCAGAATAGGACTTGCTTAAGGCTGAAAGCCACAGGATTCTAGTTCTAAGCCATAATGACAACATCGCCTCCAGTAGATGCAGATGTACATGTTGTGCATTTCTTAAGCTCTCTTGCCCTGGCTTGTACCTTTCTGCTGAGGGTCGTGAGAGATTCTAACAGGCATGTGTGTGCACACTGCCTGAGCAGGGGACGTTGGGGAAAGAATCACTACCTCTTGAGAAATGCACACAGTTGCTGAACAGGAGCTGTAGGGGGCTGGAGAGTGGTGGGTGGTAGAGAGAGGACATTCCAGGGCCATCAGAACAGGTCCCATCATGAGATGATTCTGCAGAACTCAGATGTTCACAGGTCACGGGAAGCTTTGTTCTCTTCAGAGTACAGTCAGTGTCCCTTGCCAAAGTAGGGCAAGTAGAATGGATTAGCCCTGACTGAAGCCAAAAGTCAACATTTGAAAAGAAAAAAAAAAAAAAAAAAAAAAAAAAAGCAATTAAATATTCAGCCCAATTCCCAGGTCTTGGGTTACCCTTGTTTGTCTTTCACTTTGAGCATCTGCTTTGGACTGCCTGGTGGCCCTGCCTGCCATTTATCTCTCTCTGTCAGCCTGTATCTACGTGTCCTGTGACTCAAAGGGAAGATTACAGGAGAAAAATATCTCTGTATTCTAAGCCTGGCAACTTCTATTTTTATCCACAGCTGTTGGAGCTGATAGCAAAGTCACAGCTCACATCCCTGAGTGGCATTGCCCAAAAGAACTTCATGAACATTTTGGAAAAAGTGGTACTGAAAGGTGAGCTTCCTCGCACACTCACACCCTTTTCAGAGGCAGGGGGAAGGGCAGATGGCTTTTCTGGTAAAGCAGACATTGTAAATTTAAAGTAATGGAGTGGATTGAAATGCATCACTCCAGCTGCACATCAGAGGTGCCAGAGTCCAAGCCCCACGATCCATTACTGTGGCAAAGAGTGCAACCATCCTGCTCCTGTTTTAGGAGCTCGTCCTCTTGTCCACTCCACACCTGCTGGGTCTTGGTGAGGGCACACATCCCACCCTTGGATACTGAAGCTGCTGCTTGCTAGAAAACTGTACTGTTTGCAAGGCAGAGTGGATGCACAGAGTGAGCTAGTGAGAAACTCAGGCCTCTGCACATGGGGCAAGTGACTTGTCCACAGTCACACAGAGCCCAGCCTGAGCTAGCCCTGCACCTGTGCACTTTCTCCCGCCGCCAACTGAGAGCTCTCGCTGCTGAGCAGGAGCAGCAGCTCTCTGATCAGGTGAGCCTGGGCTCTGGCAGCACATTGGGAACAGATAGGCGTTTTATGGAAACCTGGGGAGAAGAGAACAAAGAGGGACCTAGATAGCAGAAACTCTACCCAGCAGCCTCGAGTGCAGATGCCTGGCCAAGTGTGGAATAAACACCGGTGAGAAAAGAAACCTGAGCCCCAGAGCCAGTGCCTGGGAAACAGGAGCAGATGGGGAAGAAGAGCCCTTATATAATACACAGAGTGCCAGGATCATAACTTTGGTGTTTTTCCCACTCAGTCCTTGAAGACCAGCAGAACATTCGTCTGATCAGAGAACTGCTGCAGACCCTCTACACCTCCTTATGTACACTGGTCCAGAGGGTCGGCAAGTCGGTGCTGGTGGGCAACATTAACATGTGGGTGTATCGCATGGAGACGATCCTGCACTGGCAGCAGCAGCTCAACAGCATCCAGATCACCAGGGTAAGCAGGAAGGTGCCTCCTCCCAGCCACTACAGCCTCCGCCCAGAGGGACAGCCCCCTAGGACTTTGGCTCCCGGCCACCACCGTGATAGCTGATGGTAGTCTGCTGTGTTCTGATCTCATGATTTGCTGTGGTGCTTGGAGTCCACTGGGGGGCTACCTGATAGAGGGAGGGCAGGAAGAAGAACTTGACAAATGGGGATCAAAATATGTGAAAGGTGACAGTCAGCCGAAGTCGTGGCAATGTGAGAAACTGGCTATAGGGAGGTCCACGTGGGGCTTCAGGGGCATTGAGAGAGCTCTCTCCCTGTTTCCTCATCAAGAAAGAGTTGTTGGCAGCTCTGGGAAGCTGCCTCGAATGCAGCTGAGGTGTAAAGTAGTGACTCTGAGAACTGGTACTTGGGGAACTTGCAGACTCCTTGAATTCTAGTTCCTGTGACTGGTTACTGCCAAGGAAGCCCTTGGGCTGTGTGCATACACGTAGAAAAATGGTGAGCACTTGTCAAGCAGAGGAAAAAGGCCTAATGTTACCAACAAAATATAGCTACATGTAGTAGTACTTTCTCTTGGCTTTCAAAATATAACTCAGCGTCCTTTACCCTCAGCTGTTGTCCAGTGAGCAAGAAAACTAAGGCATATAAACACCAAAAAAAAGGAAGAAAAGAAAATGTGCAAAAGGTGCTGGAATACTCCCTCAGGGCTCTCTCATGGACAGACATACTTGGATGGCTCCAGTCACACTTCGCTCACTTATCTAATCGCTTGCCACGGCTGGGTGGCCGGCTTCCGGGACCTAGCCCAATAAAGCTTAGCCCTGTACCCTGTCAGAAGGCAGTGATTGGAAACCTCCCTGGCCTCTGCTCAGTAGCTTTATTCACACTAACCTTCTCTGGGCCTTGATTCCTTATGCTCTGAAACAGAGTGGGAATAATTAGAAGCATTGAGCTCCATGGCTTTCTTTTGAGTCCATTGGGCGGCAGTGCCAGATCATGTACACACATGCACACAGCACACACACACACACACACACACACACACACACACGTGCGTGTGGCACACAGCATAAATGCAAGTCTCCTTTTAGAAACCATCTCACTTATTTAGGAGAATGTACCTCTTATGAACAGTAAGCTGATCTGGTTTACTAATTTACCTTATACACATCTCTCATGTATAGACCTAGTTTGACAGTATGAATTTGAGACCAAATTTCCATTCTTCTGGCTCACAAAGAAAAGCCCACTTGTCTTCTGCATGGCTTCCAGCCTTCTCTGTGACCTGGATTTAATATTTCCTCTCTTAAGTCCAGGCATTGACACAATGGGTGGGGCCCATTTGTCCCTCTGACTTCTGCAGTACAGCAGCTTTGGGACACCCATTCAGATAGTCACACTTGCCCAGCACTTCCCTGTGTCCTCTCCCATCCCATATGAGCTATCCTTGGCCAGGTGCACCATCGCACCTTGTGCTTCCGTGGGCTGACGTCCTCTCAGCTCTTCCTGGCTGGTCCCTAGATACTCTTGGCAGGTAGCCTTTGTTTGTTGTTACTGTCGCTCTTCATGAATGGGGCTGGATGGGAACAGGGAAGTCACTGAATTTTCCAGAATTACATAGCAGCTGAGATTAGAACTGAGGTAAGGGCATGGACCCTCATTCCTAAAATTACAGAGCTTGCTTAACCTTAGTGGTCTCCAAGCCCTGTTCCTGTCCAGCTTTCAGCTGTTCATCCAGTGAGCCATCTTTTTAGGAAACCTTTCTAATCCAGTGAAATCCTCTGCAGAAAAGATGAAACACTGAAGTCATGTGTTTCCCCCTTGTGCTCGAGGTGCTCCAGCCAGACCCAGCTGTCCTCTGCATACCGCACAAGGGCATGCCACAGAGCCTGCAGCCTCCTGACCCTCCTTCACTGTCCAGTCTGTGAAAGCTACTGTCATTATCACTTCCTCAGGTTCTGGGATTGAAATCATCTCATACATCTGCACTTCTCTTGTCACCACCCCCTGGTTTATAAACTACAAATAAAGGATAATGTCCTTGCCTCCCCTATACAGGAGGCAGTTAATAAATTTTAGAAGTGAATGCTGTCTCACCTGCCTGCTTACCCAAGTGCTTGCTCAACATTCTAAGGAAAACATTTGAAAAGTATTGTCCTGGATTATGGGTGGCCAACTGTAGATTATTCAGTCTCTCCATGCCTCACTTTGGAAAACAGGGATAATGATGACCTGGTGTTAATCTATAGAAAAAATATACTATAGATTTTGGCTGGCACTTTGTAGTTTTTGTAAATGTGTTGAAAGTTGTTTTGTTTTGTTATGGGGGGGTTGTTTTTTAGTGCTGCGGATCGAACCCAGAACCTCACTCATACCAGACAAGGGCTCTGCCACTGAGCTACCTCCCCAACCCACAAGCGTTCCTGTTATCAAGCACTTGCTTTACATGAGTGCCTTTAAGACCTTTGTATATATTAATGAATTCATCTAGTGAATAACTGCAAGTAGGTCTAATCTCTAAAACTGATCAGGCACTGTGCCGAGTATTTCCATGCACTGTCCTCCGCTCCCCCAAGCAACACTGCGAGATACGCATTTCCTTGTTTTATAAATGAGAAGTTAGACCGAGTAGCTGATACAGTCGTCCTCAGTAGTGTCTGCAGAGGATTGATTTCAGAGGCTGGCCTCAGAGGCTATACCCTCAGAGGCTGGCCTACACCCATCCTTCCATATACTTTAGGTCACCTCTGGATCATGCTACAACCTCAATGCTCCATAAATGCTGCTGTGCTGTATTGTTTATAGGATAATGACAAGAAAACCTGCCTGGACATGTTCAGTACATATTTGACCTTTTTAAAATACTTTTTGAATGGTTGGTTGAATCCGAGGGGCCAGTGTAATTTTTCATCTGGGGCTTCAAAACCAGCTGGGCTAGCATGGGTTGAACCAGGCCTGTCCACAGAGGCTGAGGTTTTTACTGCTGCTCCCTCCTCCCTGCTATCTCACCCCAGCCCTGCTGGACTTCAGGCTGTGTTATTTTGAGAGCTGCACTGGAGCCCACAGAGCCCTGAAGAGCTTGCTCACATCAGTACCCAGCTCTGCAGAGGAGAGAGAAAAGATTTAATTACTTCAGACTGAACTGTATTTGCAGACATACTTTTGAACAGTGTGGCCTAAAGGAAAGGCTGTTATTCCTTGGAAATAGTAAGGAGGCCTTCATGATAACTATTCTGCATGTGTCGGAGTTCTGCCAGGATATTCCCAGCACATACTTTTGTTTTCCTTCAAAATTTTCATATCTAATTCTCTGGAACTGACTTTTATTGGCAAATATAATTCAGATAATAAAGAATAAAGGAAAAAATTAACAGCATTGGTCTGTAGAGGGGAAAAGCAAATATAATTATGGTGCTGTGGGCAAGGTATTGTTTTGAAGTGCGGGGGCAGGGTAGACGTGGGGATTTGGGCCAACTATTCAACTGGAAGAGCAAGTGTGATGTATTTTTGTTTCATATGTTTATATTCAAACAGAAGAAAGCATGCAAGCAGTTAACTTTATCAGGAATAAGGGCTTGGCATGGGGTCTGGGTAAGGACTTTGGAAAAGTGTAGGTTTGAAAGTTTGACAGAGTTGAACTCTTCCAAGAGGACTTTTTAATAGGAGTTAATGTAATAATTGGCCTGGAGCTTTAACCAAAAAAGTAGAGGCTTTGAAGTGCTAGAAACAAAAAGAAAACCTCATGGCAGTTTTATTAGTTCATATGATCAGCAGCAGATGACAAATGACAGATGGGCCTCGGCTTTTTGCAACCCTACAGAGTCTTGAGTGCTGTAGCAGTTGAAGGCTCAGCCTGGCAGCGTGGATTTAAGAGTGAGTGAGGCACATGTCCAAGTCACAGGCACTTCTGATGGACAGGAGGGCAGAGTCACTCCAGGTCTCAGGTGCCTACGGCTAGAAGGGTCTTTAGTCTCCTACAGCCAGTCATTCTGGATCTCGGGAAACTGAGGCCCCCATCTTCCCCCGATCCTTAGGGCCCATATCTGCTGTTTGTCCTTCCAGTGTCATCATGTCTCCCATGTCACCTCAGTTGCTCTCAATAGTCCCTTCTTTGGCCCCTTGCTTCTGCCTGCCGTGCCACTGTGTGTCAGACCTTCCTAGCAGGAGAGAAAGAGAGGGAAGGAGAGGGAGAGAGCAAGGACACAGAAGTAGACAGACAGACCAACTGACCAGCCTCAGGGTCTTTCTCCTGAGCTAAGGGAAGGGTTTGCACCCTACATTCTTTTTTTTTTTTTCCTGTGAGCTCTTGGAGGTGACTGAGCAATGAGTTTTTTAGATGTCCAAAATTGAGAACCCACCCAAAGTAGCAGGGGAAGGACGAGTCTCTGCAGTCCCTAGGAGTCATCATCACCTTACCTTTGTGCAGATAGAATGGGCTCCTGCTGCAGGCCTCTGCTATGCATTTGTCCTGTGGCTCTTGTGTGAGCCTTGGGGATTAGATGGAAGGAGTGGTGCTGGAACGGTTTGCTTAGGTCTGTAGGACTGGCAGGCCTAAAGTGCTTATTGCTGCAGCTCCTGCAGCAGGATTTGGCACCATTCAGGGCATGTACCACACCATGCTGACCTCTGAGTCTCGGCAGTAGGATGTGGTTCTACACACAGGCTGGGGAGGGTCACCACTTTGACCTCCGGTCAATAAGCCAGCTTGAGGATAAAGGCCCTTTGCAAGTGTCACCTGCGGCCACGAGCTGTCCTCTCTCCACAGCCTGCTTTCAAAGGCCTCACTTTCACCGACCTGCCCCTGTGCTTACAACTGAACATCATGCAGAGGCTGAGTGACGGGCGTGACCTGGTCAGCCTGGGACAAGTGGCCCCAGCCCTGCATGTGCTCAGCGAGGACCGCCTGCTGTGGAAGAACCTGTGCCAGTACCACTTCTCCGAGCGGCAGGTCAGTGGGCCCCACCACGCCCCTTGCTCCTCCTCCTTCCCCAACCCACTGTCCGGCATCCTTCTTGACCTGCCTGCTGGCTGGGTGCCTGGAAGGGACAGTCTGAGAATGATGGCAAACATTTTAGAGCTTTCAGCAATGTGAACCCCCAGCCACAGAACACATGTTGTAGGTTCACCACCACTGGCCTCAAGAGTTCCTAAATGGAGGAGTGAGTGAGGTGATTTCTTATTTTCAAATAATTTTTTGTTTATTTGTTTTTAATGTATTTAGTCCAGGGTCTCACTACATATATCAGACTCATAGTGATCCTCCTGTGTGCAGCCTCCCAAGCATTGAGATTACAGTGTGCGCCACCATGCCCGGTCTCAGTCACTGTCTCAGCGTTTCCTGGGGACAGGGCCAGCATGGCAGGCCAGGGACTGAACCTGGTCCCTGCACCTGCCTGAGCAGGCACTATAGCCCACTAAGCTATCTGGCTTCAGATAATTTTAATTGAAGAAAAAACTTGCATTCTTAACCTAATCACATTTTACAACTCAAAAAATTCATAAATAGATATGCATCCTTTTTCTTTTTTTTTTTTTTTTTTTTGGCGGAACTGGGGATTGAATTCAGGCCCTTGTGCTTGCCAGGGAAGTGCTTATTCTACTGAGCCATCTCCCTGGCCCCTGTATGCATCCTTTCTTTCTAAAAAAAAAAAAAATAATAATAATAATAATAATAATAATGTACATCTTTATGGTACTTTATGGTCCAAATGCTTTCTCAGACATTATTTCATTGTATTCCCGGAACCCAGGGAAGGCTAGGTATCGTGCCCCCTACTTTAAACAGAGGAAGAGACTAAGGCGACCACTCACCAGTGAAATAGGTATCCACATGAGTGAAGGAGTGTACCAGGTGAGAGAGCAAGTTCTAAGCTTGCATCTGGTCCTTCAGTCACTCTTTGGCATTTCCTTTGTCACTGGAACAAAACACTTGATGTGCACAACTTAAATGAGGAAAGACTTATTTCTGGTCACAGTTATAGTTCCTGCTTGGCTGGCCCCAGGCAGAGCATGCACAGTAGCAGGGGCTGGCAGAAGAAAGGCACCCAGGAGGCAAAGAAGGAAGAGAAATGTACCTTTAGGTCACACCCAGTGACCCATCCCAATGACCAGAGCCCTTGTCCTCACAGCACACTCAACACAAATTCAGCCACAAGCTGTCCTCTCTCCACAGCCTGCCTTCAGAGGCCTCCCTTTCACCAACCTGCCCCTGTGCTTACAACTGAACATCACGCAGAGGCTGCGTGACCTGGTCAGCCTGGGCCAAGTGGCAGGTCCACTGAGGAGCACAGCATGTCCCTTTCCACAGCCCCACCCCTGAGCACAGGAGGCTCTTGGGGGACATTCAGCTCTAAATCATAACAGACACCAGCTCAAGGGTTGCTCCCTTCTGACATGATGCCCCCAGATTGTTTTTCCAATTTCTTTAAACATGTGTGTGAATTCAGTAGGTTCTGTTCCTGAAGTGACAGGTATTTAAATACACAGTAGAGATACTGTCAAGCAGTTGCTGTAGTCTCTCTGGAAATACTCAACTCTATAGCAAAGAGAAGACTGAAGTGGTTAATGGAGATGACCTAAACTTTAAGGAAACATCCAAGACAATCAAATAGAGGCCACTAGTGAGATGTCACCAGGCACATACTTAACGGCTGTCTAAAAGCTGTCGTATACTCAGGCAGAGTTGGGAAACCACTCCTGTGGATGGTGACAGTTTTCCTCCCAGGCTATTGTAGAGAGTTTAGAAGGGGGGGCGGGAGAAGGAGGGTGGGAATAAACCTTTTCAGAATCCAAACAACACAAGCTGTCCCCTTGATAAATTCTCCTGCAATTAGTTTTATTCATTTTAATTTTCAGATCCGCAAGCGATTAATTTTGTCAGACAAAGGGCAGCTGGATTGGAAGAAGATGTATTTTAAGCTTATCCGATGTTACCCGAGGAAAGAGCAATATGGAGACACCCTCCAGCTTTGCAAACATTGTCACATTCTCTCCTGGAAGGTATGTGTCTCAGGTGACTACATGTCTCAAGGGTCCCTAGACCAGTCCCCAAGAGTTGTAGTGCCAGCAGTAGGAGGCAAAAGCCTTTCTTTTCTTATCTCAGCCCCAGGTCTAGGAGAGGGTAAGACTGTTTCAGTACCCGAAGAAGGGGAGAAACCCTGGAAGACCTCTCTTTCTTTCTGTTGTTCTGTAGCCCTTCACCCTGGCTACTCTGAGCTCTGTGTGCACAAGTGAAAGATACACTGGCAAGCACAGGGAGTTGTTCCATGCAATAGTGTGCTTGATGGAGAATTGTTGTTCTGAAGTTGGGCAATGCTTTATGTGGCCAAAATTGAATGCAATGCTGCCCAAACTTGAACCTGACCAGAATGTTCCTTTCCAGGGCACCGACCACCCGTGCACAGCCAACAACCCAGAGAGCTGCTCCATTTCACTTTCACCCCAGGACTTTATCAACTTGTTCAAGTTCTGATCTCATTATATGATGGCGCTTTCCAAGGGCCCTGCTGATTGGACGGTTAGGAGCTAGGAGCGTGGACACTCATTTGTAAATAGTGTACATTCTTGACATTGGCTTGCAACTTCTGGGATTTGTCACTGAGAGGACGCTGGAGGGGAACAATGCATTTGCCAGTGGGAATCTAAGAACATGAATTTCACAATTGGTATGGAAAAGCAGAAATACTGTAAATAAACTTTTTTCCTAACGGTTTACCAGAAAGACTATAAGGGCAAGAATTCTATGTCAACCTTGAAAATGGAATTCTCTTGACAGTGATGGAAACTCCTTTACAGTGGTTCCCCAGGAAGAAATAGGCAAAACTCAAGTACAAGATAGAATGTTCATTTACGATGTGAAAAATTGCTGTAGACAAAAAAAAAAAAAAAAGGAGGAAAGAAGGAGAGAGACTGACTACATATGAGAAATCCTTTGAGCTTTTGGTTTTGAATCAGTATGTTTTTAAAAGGCAAGAAATCCTACCCAGCTGAAGCACACAGCGTAAGGCCTTATCCTACGAAGATACCACACAATGGTCTACCTCTAAAAGCATAGAGTGCTCTCTCTGACAACGTGCATTACCCCGTAGGCGGTGTCTGTGTTTCTTGTAAATTTTTTTTATCACTATAAAAAGTGATTTAAAATGAAAATGTTATTGGAAATGATCCTCATCTTGTTCCAGGCTTCCTTTTTAGGTGAAGGGGGCCCTGTTTGGAGTTTGATCCTTCCCTAAAACAATCTGCAAGTACATGTGCCTTTTTTTCCTTTCAAGTTGAAGCTCATTTGGAAAAATAGAAGGCTAATTAAGAACAGGGAAATTCATGCTGCAGAAAACACAGTAGGCACCTCACAGAAGCGAAGACTTCCTTCTTGTGGCTTTCTGGGGTGCCTCGGGTATCTTCACAGCTAAAGCGGTGTCTTGTGAATTGACTTTGGCCCAGGACTGAGGCCGGTGAGACACTTTCCCTCCTGACCAAGAGAACATTTTGCCAGCCGCTGTGACCTTCCGCGGGGTGAAGAATTTTAAGTCCAACATCAAAGTTGAGTCATCATGTGCTAGGGGCTTCTGCAAGTGTGATCAAGAGCAAAGTCTGCAGTTCCAACCACATAGGTGAATGAGCTCATCTTAAACTTACTTCAGGGCTGGATAGTTAAGAAAAGAGTTAAACATGCAAATGCCAGGGGATCTTGTAAGGCAGATATTGGCAGATCAGCTGTGGAAGAAGGGAAATCGCAGGACTTGAGTTAATTGTCAGCTATGCCTGGAAGAGGGTGGGGAATGTTTTTGTGTTTTTATACTTTTTATAGAACGTTGCTTTTCTACAAAATGTACATATATTTGCAGTTGTATTTGGTTTACGTCCCCAAATAAAGTTTCCACCCTGCATGCCCTTGGCAAATAAGTGAAGTGGAAATAGGAACTAGGTTTGCATTCAGGTTGAGGCAGAGTTAACTGTCAGTAAGCACTGGTCCTTGGCAGGAAGGAAAGCTGGCCAGGCATGTGCGGGAGCAAGAAAGGACAGCTGGCAGTCCACACATCCGTGTCCTTCAGTGCCGTAACCACTGCAGAAGACAGGCTTCTCGGAGTTCCTTGCTTTGTGGGGCTTGTGCAGGATTTCTCAGTATTTCTTTCATTATCATCCCCCTGAGGAGAAAAACACCAAACTGAATTTAAATTGTCCCTGATGAGAAAAATAAAATGTGAAAAATAATTTCATTGAACAAGGTTGAGTTTGGAAGGCCATGAACTGTCATAGTGAAGGAATTTTGGGCTTTGTCTCTTTGTTTGTTTGTTTGGGTTTTTCTCCACTGAATCAATTTTATGTTGAGAATTCAGGGCATAGACAAATAAAAAAAAACTACTTCTCCTGTAATTTTCAGGTTTACTAAAATATTTCTGCCTTCAAGATATATGACAGAGCTGTGTGTGCTGTTGCAATGGAAAGCTCTAGAAGCTTTTAGGTTTAGGGATTCATGGCCTTTCCCTTGTTCCCTCCAACTTATGACCTCTGCTCCACTGTGTCGATCAAGGAGTGGGAAATCCTCCTGAGTACTCCTGGTCACACCTTTGGGTTTGCAGTCACAGAAGCCTCACCCTCTGTGGACTCTCAGACAAAACCACTGACCAAACAGTCTCGCTGAGTGGAGCAACGCACACAGTTTATGTCACACAACAGCCTGCATCTTTGCAAAAAGACCCCCACCCCAAGGGGACAGGTCTAACTTTCTAAAATATCTACCAAGACAGTGCCCAGGAGCTCTCCCCCTCTTCTTGGGTATTGCTGGACATGATGTGTGAAAGACTCAAGGAGATTTTCTAAGGATAAAAAACTAACATGTAGGTCTCCTTCACTGGAAGAGGAGCACAAGGAAGAAAATGGCAGGTGAAGAGGGAGTGGGAGTAGAACAGAGATGGCATCTCTGACACTGGTTTGGGTGGGATTCAGTGGAAAACAAAGAGCTGGCAGAGTATGTATGTCTAGCTGTGTGGTCTCGGTTAGGCATGGCCAGAGCCTGGAGTGGAAGCGTATGGAAGCACCGTGAGCTAGCAGAGCTCTTGGTCCCAGGGCTTTCATGGTTGACTGAGTTCTTCCTTGCCAACCCATCCAGGACAGCCTGGTCTAAACAACAACAACAACAAAAGCCCTGTCTCAGAATTGCTGGTATAAAAGCAAGCTAGGCCATGACTGTAGAAACTGCTGGAAGAGGTAGAATCCTATACTCTTTACTGTATATCCCTGTTCCCATCCTACACCCTGTAAAGAAGAATTAAAAATCGGTGTCCATTGTGCTGGAATTCCAGAAAAGATAGGGTTCTGGGCCAGCTGTGCAGGCAGATCCACAGGGATGCTATGATGTAGCCCAGCTAAAGGTGGTTCACCAGAAGTAAGCATGAAATCTCGTGAGACAAATACTCAGTATTTGTGGAAGGGAGAATATATAAGAAGAGCTCATTTGATGGCAAGGTCCAGCAGAAAACTCCAGTGATTTTCAAATGAGATTAATTATTCAATGCTGTTACTCAGAGCAGATGGATCAGTTGAATGGGTGATAAGAAACAAAAATTACAAGGTCAGAAATCCCCAGTGGTGAGATGATATTTGGTAGTGATGATCCATTTTATATTGAAGTGACTTGAAGGAGTTAGGTGTAGAAGGATCAGGTCTGCACCACAAAAATCTCAACACAAGTAGATTCTACTGGGTGCTATGAAGTAAGGTACTGGGTATTGCCACAGTGAGTATCTTTGAGAGTCACAAATCCTTTCCCACAAGGAGCTTGCAGTCAACACAGGGTCCTTGCATCTGTTTTTATATAGGAGAACAGAAAGGAATTTCTTTTGTCTAAGCAAGTTGTCAGATTTATAAGGAATTTAAATCATTGCAAGAGATGTTCAACAGTGTATCTGTCTCAGCATTCAATACAGTGTTTATCATAAGCACCTGAGTTTATATATTTTTTTCTTCTAGGCTATAGGGTAATAACTTCTTTCTGTGCAAACACTCTATATTTTATGTGTGAAATTTTTAATTGTAATTTTATGTGTGCATTTTTAAACTAAACTCTACCATCATTTTCTCTGTTGACATCTGTTGGGGTTTTTTAAATCTGTTTCCAACTATTTGTGTCTGTGAACCATCTCCTCTGACTGGATGCTGGCCCGAAGTGCTGTTAGCACTTAAACAGACCTCAAAAATCCCCTGAACCTCTAGGCAAAGGCAGACAAGCCACTCGGATACGTCCTGGGCCCCTGATGATTCCAACAAACAAGGCCATAACTCCTTTAAACTTGATTTGGGGGAGCCAGGTATGTTCTTCTCAGTCTTGTTAAGGAGGATAAACTTCTGTGGTTTTCCAAGTGAGAGCAACTTCCACCCCAGACTGTAGATGCAGAAGAGTGGTTAGAGGGGACAGAATCTGGCACTTGCACCTTTCAAGCAGATAAACAAGTGGGTCTCGAAGTTTTAGAGACCATTACTTAGCCCCGCTGACACCAAGTGGCAGAGTGGATGGAAAACAGGCGTCTTGAGACTTGATCTGTGTGTCACTCATAACCAGAAACTCGTGGCAAGGCTGGGGACGAGTTGGTGGCACCCATGTGGTTCTTTTCAGGATCTTCACTATAGCATGCTGCCCCGTGGTGGTCTGGCTGCCAAGGCTTCCCAGCCTTAAACCCCTGATTCTTCCTAGAGTCAAGGAAGTACTCAGCATTCTATAGATCTATGACTGTTGAGTCCAGCACTGTAGTGAGTACAACTTGCTTGCTGAAGTGCATAGCCTGTTTTGACAAATTCATTTTCCTTTGGGGACTTAATTACAAAGATTGCCATTATTTAAAAAGATGAGAGCTGCACAGTGGCTCGTTTTCTAGAAACTGAAGTTCTGATGATAACCAAGCAGACAGTTCCTCTCTGCCTAGACTAAGAGGTACACAGTATCCGTCCAGCCTGTCTGCCTCACTGGTACCACCTCAGCTGTGACGCTACAGTGGGTTCACTCTCTGCTAAGCCCATCTTCACTAAGTCATGAGTTTCTCCCACAAGGCGGCACTGTGACTGCTGCATTTCTGTCCTTGACCTCAGCCAGTCTCTCCCAACTTAAGCCCTACTCCGTGTGGCCAAAACATAGATGGCTGCTCCGAAACTCTGAACTTATTGAAGCTCTACCTGCTACAACATTACTTGTGGAGCTTGAATGACTTTTCTTATCTTAGCATATAGCTGTCTGTGTTTAGTGATGTACAAGTCTGTTTAACAGAAAGCTCTAACCCCTGCTCTAAGCTTAAGAACCTTTGGTACCCCCTTTATCCTAGCAAATGCCCATCACCCTGGCTAAAGGGCGTGTATATTGTAGGCCATGTCCTAAGCTTAGAAGCTTTAATGTACTGAGAAACACTACAGGATTCAACATTGTAACTAAAAGTATAAAATTAGATCAATTATGTGCAAAGATGTGTGTTGGAATATCGTGTGAGCTGAGTCCTATATAAATTACTTGCACTTTTCTTGCATGATGAACTGATTTTTACAGTTGTTTGTACCAGACAGTGGCATATTTTTGTAAAAAATTTTTGACACTGAATTGCAATAAATGTTTTTCCAACAACACACACTGGTGTGTTTTTTGGTGTGTGTCAGTTTAAGTCAGCTTTCTATCATAATGAATATGTTCATCTTGGCCTGTTGAAACTTCTATTCCTTCTCTCAAACTTGTTACCATTATGGTATCATAAAATTCCTGAGGATAAATAGAAAATAAGCCTGTTCTAGCCAGAGCAACATTATACTAAAATGGGCTATTCCTGTGTACTGTTTGTATCATACAATGGCCAGGATAAAGAATTTTGTAGGCAATGCAAATCCACTTGGCATTTATAGAACACCTAGTATGTGCTGGACTTGTGCAAAGCACTGGGAACAACAGATTGATACACAAGATAGAAATGGTCCCTGCCTTAATGAAATTTAAATTTCAGTTAGAGAAAGCCCAAAGTGCAGGTGAATGATTTATAATAAGTCTTGTGAAATAAATAAGCAAGAGGCCACAGCACAAAATACAAGGGGAACCAGCTTGAGGAAGGCTGAGTGAACCTATCTGAGAGGGTGATGTTGAAGGTGTGAGGCAAGGGGTCAGCCTCAGAGGAGATAGAACAAGAACATTCCAGAAAAAGGAAATAGTTGATACAAGGTTCAAATCACCATCCTACTCCTTGCCTGCAGCATGCCCTTGGCTGCCTTAACCATCTCTGTCTCGTCTCCTTGTCGGTACTGGTTGTGAAGGTCGAATGCACTGATCCAGGTAAAGCCCAGTAGGTGATGACGATGCTGTTCCCTGGGTATCAAGAAGAGCACTGTCCTCAGTCAGCTGTGATGTCCTGTTTCTCACTTGTGGGTGACTGACTCAGTTGACACTTCACTTTCACTGTTCATTCTTCTTCAAAAAATGGCACTTGGGGGCCAGGGAGATGGCTCAGTGGAATAAGCACTTCCCTGGCAAGTACAAGGGCCTGAGTTCAATCCCCAGTTCTGCAAAAAACAAAAAAACAACAACAACAAAAAAAAAAATGGCACTAGAGGTACATGAGAGCACTATGAGAGCTGTCTAATTGAGCTCAGTGGCATGCATGATTAGGGTCCTCAGAGAGGAAGAGGGAAACAGAATGGCTTCAGAGGTGGAGAAAGTGGACCTGTGGCCAAGGAGTGAGTGTTATTTACAGGTGGAGAAGGAGGATTTTCCCCTATAGTCCACAGAAGGAAACGCAGCTCAGCCATGATCTTGACATTAGCTCAGTGAGGCCAGTGGCAGGTCTGACCTTTGAAACTAAAATAAAAAATAAACTAAAATAATGCTTAGTGTTGTTTTAAACCCTAAATGTGTGATCATCTTTCCACAGTAATAGGAAACTAACAAGCCATTCTGGCTAGCCCCCACAAGATTTTTCCTATCAGTTCTCTGATGTGCGACCCCAGCCTAATTCAGCAGCAAGGCTTTCTTTGACCCCCGAGTTGAGACTGCTGAGCTACCCAGACCCATCGCCTGATGCGCTGTGCTCAAAGCTCCCTGGAGAGGCTAAAAAGACTAAAAACTTGTATTTAGTTGTTTTGATTATACTTTTACCATTTAGCTGTTTCTTAGTTTTAGAATTATTCCAAGAGGCCCCTACTTCCTTCAGTGGGGCATAGTGGTCAAGAGCTCCAAATCAGGGGTCAGGGATGTAACTTGGTGGTAGACCCATATATCTAGGTTTCTCCTCCTATATCACAAAGACCTCATGGCTTCTGACATCAGTCATATTCCTGCCTAAGCAGCATCGTGGAGCATGCACTGGGAAGCCTCTCCAGGGAGCTTTGAGCACAGCACATCAGGCGATGGGTCTGGAGCTGTAGCTCAGCAGTCTCAGCTCGGCCCCTGTGCTCCAGAGCTTCCCTGCAGGGTGGGGGTCAGATGGTAAGAGAATGCATGGCTTCTGGAATTTAGGCCTGCAGTTCCCAGTGGCCAGAGTTAGATGAAGAGTGTGCGAGTGCTGAGAACAGCTTGGGGAAGAACATGGTGCACCATAGCACAGCCTCCCTGACTCAGAACAGGCCGAGCTCCCTCTTTGGAAGCTGGAAGCCAGGACCTGAGACTCAAAAGCCAGAGTCCCAGACTTACCCCACTCGGTGTAGTGACATCAGCAGATATCCTGGGATTGAGGGAGTCTGGACAGATTTCCCTTCCAAGCTGAAGCCCTCTCTGGCCCCTCAGAGCCTAGTGCCAAAGCCTAAACACTAACCTAAGTCCTAAGGCACCCAGCTCCCCCTAGCAGCTCCATGATAGGCAGGTTTAGGTGTCAACTTGTCTGGGCCATTGTGCCTCGCTGTTCAGCCAAACATCAGTTCTGATGTGCTGTGATAGTATTTTTTAGATAGGATGAACATTTAAATCAAAAATCCCTGAGAGAAGCAGGTTTCTGTCCAAAGGGCCTTGTCCAATCTGTGGAAGGCCTAAAGAGAAAGATGCAGCAGCCCCCAAAAAGCAAGAAATCGTCTCCACACCAACTTTGGGCTGAGCCATAAGATCAGCCGACTTCTGAGTCTACAGCTTGCCAGCCTACTCGGAGTATTATGGACAGTATTTGCCAGTCCTGCAACTACTTTAACCAGGTTTATTTTTAACATAAATACAGAAAGAAAGAGATTATATGTAGACAGTAAAATATTTATGTTAAGGAATAAAATTTTACTTTAAGAAATTTGATTCTGGCCAGCCAGATAGCTCAGCAGATTAAAGTGCTTACTTAGGCAGACACAGGGCCTAAGGTTTGATCCCCAGGCCTACCGTGCCCTGGGGGCACTGAGACAGTGATTGAGACTGGGCGTAGTGGCACGCATCTGTAATCCCAGCACTTGGGAGGTTGAAAACAGGAGGATCACTATTAGTCCAATCTGTACAGTGAGACCCTATAGACCCTGTACTAAATACATAAAAACAATTTGATTCTAAGTAATACAATATTTAAGGAATAAATATATCAATAGATATCTGATCTGTAATACAGACATAGATACACAAATATTTTAGAGTATGTGTAACTTACACAATATACATGCTTACATATACAGATATAAAGACACCCTACTGATCGTTCATCTGTAGAACCCTAGAGACTCCTAGAAAGAGAACAAGGGCAAGGAGAACCTACAGAAGGCTCCAGAGGGCAAAAGGGAAAAGGAAGAAAACCAGAGGAGAGCGGAATCTGGTGGCTACAAGAGGCAGCCAGCCAACAACCACATCCTGAGAAATCGTATTTGGCAGATGACAAGCAGTGCACCACGGAGTCATTCTTGGCCACATAGAAGTGTTTATGTGGCTCTCTCCTTCCTGTACTTTTAAAACTTGTATTTAGTTGTTTTAATTATACTTTTACCATTTAGCTGTTTCTTAGTTTTAGAATTATTCCAAGAGGCCCCTACTTCCTTCAGTGGGGCATAGTGGTCAAGAGCTCCAAATCAGGGGTCAGGGATGTAACTTGGTGGTAGAACAATGCCCAGCATTCCCAAGGACCTGCATTCAAGCCCCTGCATTAAAAAACAAAAACAATAGGCAACTGAAAACATGAAGCCCACCCACTACTTCCCAGCTATATTGGACAGGGTGCCAACCCAACAGGCACGATGAGTGTCCACACAGTAGAATTGCTAGAGGGAGAGACACAGTCAAGGCTGGTTAGGTCTATTCACTGTGGTTAAAAAGTGCTTGAGGGGCCAGGGAGATGGCTCAGTGGAACAAGCACTTCCCTGGCAAGCGCAAGGACCTGAGTTCAATCCCCGGTTCCACAAAAAAATTTTAAAAAAGAAAAAGAAATGGACTATTGAAAGGAAAAAAAAGAAAAAAGTCTTTGCTTATTGTTTAAAGTAGTGGTCTCCAAATCATGGGACACGTTTTTTAAACCTAAGCCAAAAGCATATCTCATAGCAAATAATGGTAGACATGCTTGTAATCCCAGCTACTTGGTTACTATATTGGAAGATTGAAATTTAGAAATGAGCTTGGACAATTTATCAAGACCCTGTTCAAAATCCAGGTGTCGGGGAGCCAGGATATAGCTC
Source organism: Ctenomys sociabilis (assembly GCA_004027165.1). Taxonomy (NCBI): domain Eukaryota; kingdom Metazoa; phylum Chordata; class Mammalia; order Rodentia; family Ctenomyidae; genus Ctenomys; species Ctenomys sociabilis. The sequence continues at coordinate 15,424 of PVKA01016667.1, read as the reverse complement.
AGTGATACAGTGCCTGCCTGGCAAACACAAGGTTCTGAGTTCAATTTCTGGCACAAAAAAAAAAAATTTAGGGCTCAGATGTAGCTCAGGGGTAGATTTCTTTCACACTATATGCAAGGCCTTGGGTTCAGTCCCCAGCAGTGCTATGTATATCGTGGTATGTGCTTCAGGAGCCAAATACCTGTAAAACGCAGCCTGAAGATCACCAGAGAAGCTATTGCCAGAGAGCCTCAGGAAGAGCTGTGGTGTGCCTGGAAGCCAATACTGAAAAAGCAGTAATATCTTTTCATATTTGCACTCCAAATTGAGACTTCCCAGTAAGGCTTTCAATTTATTCCACATTACTTACCTGCCATGTACCTGGCTTTAGGTCTATCAAGTCGAAAGAGACAGCTCAAGGGCCAGCCAGATAGCTCAGTGGACTAAAGCACCTGCTTAGGCAGAGCACAGAGGCCAGGGTTCAATCCCCATCCTGGCCCTGCCCTTGGAGCATGCTGAGATGAAAATTGAGGCTGGGCATGGTGGCATGCACCTGTAATCCCAGCGCTTGGGAGGTTGGAAACAGGAGGATCACTAATAGTCCAATCTACATAGTAAGACCCTTAGAACCTGTACTAAATACATAAAAATTAAAAAGAGAGACAGCTCAAGTAATGACATTCCAGGAACACACATTCCCATGGGGAAAGCCAGGCTTATAAAGCAGTAAGTACACTATTCTATAATCAAGTATGCACAAGTTCAATGGAGAAATAGTTAGACAGACATGTTTCTGGAGCTACTTTTTCTGTGTTTCAATTTCTTCATCTACGGTGTGGAGATGAAAACAGTACCTACTCATAGGCCTGCTGGGAAAGATCATGTAGGACAGTGTCTGTCCGAGTTAATGGAAGACTAGCCCGCGTTCCACATTGCATTTATCGCCACTAATTTTATGTTGTGTTTGCAACATGACCAGTGCTTGGTTGTCTAGACAATTCATGAACAGGGACTGTTTACTGCTCCTGTTTTGTAGGAGGAGGCTAAGGCACAGGAAGGATCAGCAGCTTACTCAGGAATACGAGGTGAACTGGGATTCAAATTCAGACTGGCTGAGCCCAAAACCTACATCTTCTGTGCAGTGAATGTGTGAAAAGTAGCTGGTCTTTCTGAGCCCTTCTGAGAATGCAAAGACAAAACATACAGTACTTTTGGGCTGGTGAGATAGCTCAGTGGACTAAGTGTCTGCTTTGGCAAGCACAGGAACCAGTATTCGATTCTCAGTCCTGCATACCTGTGTGCCAGCCCCACCACTAGGGCACACTGAGCCTGTGACCACATCTGGGTATGGTGGCACATGCCCATAATCCCAGCACTGGGGAGACTGAAAACAGAAGGATCACGACAAGTCCAAGCTGCATAGTGAGACCCTGTACCAAATACAAAAGAAAGAAAGAAAAAAAAAAAAAAAAAAAAGTACAGTACTTTTTCCAAAGCAGCAACTGAAAAAATAATGTTTTAAAACAACTTGCAACATAAACAGAATCTGGCCCTAGACTTTTAAAGACTATTCACATAAAATTTTTGATCCAAATTCAAATTAGAAAAGGCAAAAGTCCATCTTGGGCTCCTGAGAGTTTGGACAGGGTATATGTCAGTTGGTATGCATCAGCCAGACCCACCCTGGCATGTTGAGCTCCAACCCCTCATGCAGCTCTCTGCAGAGAGCAGTCTTGCCCCTCCAGATGCTGGCAGGTTTGATTTACACACTATCAGAGGGCAATCAGGGGTCCTCCAAGAGGGGTTGGACCACCCATGCCTGCCCATGTTGTTTAAAGAACCATCCCAGCTCACAAACGAGACGGTGGTGCCCGCAATTACAGGCAGGCAAGGCTGTCACTATAGACAGAAAAACATGGGTAATAGCTCCATCTGCCTGTGAAATACAAGCTGCTCTGTAGCCCAGGAAACCTGGAAAAGGAAGCACCACACCAGATCCCTGCATAGTGGCTGTCGCAAACCTAAGCATAAGTATGGCCTCATAAATGACACCACCCCTGGGTAGAACTTTCTTAGCCTATCAGGTCCCCAACCACCCAAAGCCCCCCAAGCCTGTTATTTCATAGAGAACAGCAGCACTTCGTCAACTGACGCTGTCCACCAGGGTACCAGATATCAAAACCTACTTCTGTCCTGCGCACTAATACAAGGTGAGCCCCAATCTGCAGTGCCTGCAAGAAGCTGGCAGTTCCAGCCGGAATTAACCACTGTATTTCACCAGTTCTAATGTCAACATTCTCCTTCTTTTTTAATATCTTTGAATTCATCTCACATCTTAATAACCCATAGCATCTTAAATTCGGCAAAACTCAGACACCTGGCTGTTTACTGTTCCTCTCAAACATCTCCCTTGGCAGCACCATTCTCTTGCTCTCCTGCCTGCCCCCAACTGCAGCCTACAGCATCACTTGCTGGGAAGTTTGTAAGAGTGGCATAATCTGTTCCCCATCTCTTAGCTGAGCTCTGCCTATCTAGCCACTTTACTTCCCTAAAATTCTTTCCAAACCACATGTGTAACTCTATCTCTCCCATTTCTAATCATTCCATAGAGCAACACTGAATCTAGTGTTGAGTAAAGGACCCTGGTAGTGTTTGCTCTAAATTTGGTCAGCCTGAAAACATATGTAATAAAATTCATATAACACCAGGCAGGATGCCAGAGCATCACCAATGGGTACCTCACTGAACTCACCTGCTACTCCAGGACTGTGTCCCCATCTCACATTCCTTAAATCACACCTAAGTTATTTTTGATGTATTGACTGACATCACAAGAACAGGAGATTAGGGCTGGAGGTCCCAAGGAGCTGTTGTGCTGTGCCTCCTGCTGTTGCTCTCCAGTGTCTGTGGCCCAGGACTACAGTGTCACCCTCTGTTGTTTCTCCTAACCCACCCTGCTCCTTTGTAAATATCCATTTATTAAACTCCCCAGAAATTATCCAAGCAGAGTCTTGATTTTCTTTCAGTACTCTGGCCCAGACTGGGCTCATTGCCAGCCTCAGCTGTGCCTCAGCCCCACACATCGCTGTAGTCCTACAAACCTCCCCAACGCTCACTACCTCACATCCAGACTGTGGGGGGGCGGGGGGGAGACACTTCGCACAAGGACAGAAGAAACCAAGGCAGGGACCTACTAGGGAAGGGAAGTCACTGGAGACAGCTGGGTAGCAGGACTCGGTATGCAGTTGCAACACAGGACACAGAACTGTGTTGGAGGGCAGGCAGGACCAGACAAACAGAGCCTATGTGACACCTTCACATGGGACCAAGCCACGGTGGAAATGCCTCCTTCCCACTCAGGCCAGGTTCTTTCATCACTATCATCTCTCCAAAGAGATCCAGGCTTTATTCCAAGTGACACCAACTTTCCAGTGACCAGGAGTTCACTGCTCCAAACAACTCTGAAAAGAAACTCTGCTCTGAGCGGCACATACCTCTCCCTCTCTGTGTGAGATCCTCACGGATCTTTCTCACCCCAGAAGCCGCGTGACATAATACTCACCCACTTCCGCACTCTGGCCTTCAGGTACCAGAGCACAGCCCTCAAGCTCTGCACCGTTAGGTTTTCTTCAGCTGACCATATTAAGCTCCTCCTAGAGCTCTGAGAGTGCTTGAGTCCTCCACTGTCCTTGACTCTGTCCCCAAAAGCATCCCAGAATCTCAAAGCATACAACCCAGAATTGGACCAAACTGTGGTCCGAACAGGGCCACTCATTCCCCTCCTCTTCTGCTGGGCACTTCATGTACATTTTATATTTATTTTGTATTTTAGGGAAGGGTCTATAGGGTGTTCAAGGTCTCACTACTAGATCGAACTCGTAGTGATTCTTCTGTTTACAGCCTCCTAAGAGCTGGGATTACAGGCATGTGCCACCAGCCCAGTCTCAGCTGCTGTCTCATCAAGCCCCGGGGGTGCGGCTGGGTTCTGTATACCTTTTTTTTTTTTTTTTTTTTTTTGTCTTTTTTGAGACAGGGTCTCACTATGCAATTCAGGCTGGCCTTAAGCTCACTTTGTAGCTCAGGCTGGTCTGGAACTCACAACAATCCTCCTGCCTCAGCCTCCTGAGTGCTGGGATTACAGGCATGTGCCACCACGCCCGGCTGGGTTCTGTATACTTTAATGCATAATTTTTTTATTGTGTAATAAAGAAGGAATTAGGAGCTGGGGATTTAGCTCAGTGGTAGAATGCTTGCCTAGCAAGCTGGAAGCCCTGGGTTCGGTCCTTGGCACCAAAAACAAAATAAACCTCTCCTGAAAAATGGTTCAACCAAAACAATACAGTAATCAAAAACAAACAAGGCAACTACAAGAAGGAATTAGATGTAGGGTGAAATAATGGCAGACCATGCTTCCTGCCAACAAAAAGACCAAGAAGTTCTGGCTCTCCCTCTGCCAAACTTTCTTTTTTTTTTTTTTGCGGAACCTGGGATTGAACTCCTGCCCTTGCATTTGCCAGGGAACAAACTTTCTTTTAACCTAGATTTATGACTGCATTTTTTTTTTTTTTTTAATTTTTGGTGGTACCAGTGATCAAACTCAGGACCTTGCCCTTGCCAGGCAAGCATTTGTTCCACTGAGCTATCCCCCCATCTATGACTGCATTTTCATTACGGTTGCTTGTTGTCCTAGTTTTCATCTTTTTTTTCTGTCTTTTTGATACACGATCATACTTATGCAGTTCACTTTGTAGCCCAGGCTGGCCTCAAACTCAGTGATCCTGCTGCCTCAGCCTCCCAAACACTGCTACTACAGCCATGGGCCACCATGCCCGGTCTTTCTTCTTCCTCTCCCAAAACTTTTTGATAAGTCTGTTGCTCCTCTTTCACCTTTAGATTTGAAAAAGTATGCCTCTTATGGGCTTTTTTCAAGTTGACAACTGAATTAATTAAAAAGGATGAGACCAAGGGAGAAGTTCCACCTACAAGTCTTTCTACTTGCAAATCAGCACATGGCAAAGCAGTAGCTGAACATCCCTGGAAGTGCCCTGCTGTGGGTTTGGCAAGCACTTCTCCCCATCTGCCCACGCTGCATAATGAGGGCCCAGAATGCCCACCATGCTGCAATCCAGACGCTCTTCACTCAGGGCATTCTCCTTGCTATGCACCCTTAGAACACAATAAATAAAAGAGAAAGCTGAGTATATATGTCTTCTTGAACTTACGGTGTTCTTTAATGAGCTTCTAAATATTTACACGAACTTGGCCTCTTGGAAATATCTCACAGTATGAACCACTGCCCCTGCTCGAGACGTCTCCTCCCACCAGCCTCCATGCTGCACAGAGAAGGGCAACCCGCTGGCTGGGACATGGTGTAGAAAGGAGACTCTTCATTCTTGCATCTTGTAATTTTAGATCTTAACATCTTATAAATGGATAACGTGTTAAAAGTATTTTTAGGAGCTGGGGATATAGCTCAGCTATGCAGCACCTGCCTGGTAAGCACAAGGCCCTGAGTTTGATTCCTGGTATACCCCTCTCCAAAAACAAAGATTTTGAAGCCAGTCAGATACCTCAGTGGACTAAAACACCTGCTTATGCAAAGCGCAGCAGCCCGGGTTCATCTCTGGAGTGCCATGCCGGCCCCACCCACAGGGTGCACTGAGGCAGCAATTGAGACTGGGTATGGTGGCGAGTGCCTGTAAGCCCAGTGCTTGGGAGGCTGAAAACAGGAGGATCACTATGAGTCTGATCTGTGTAGTAACCCTGAGACCCTGTAAAACCTGCCTCAAATATATAAAAAATAAAAAAAAAAATAAAGATTTTTAAATGATTTCCTTGCCAGGCATGGTGGTACATGCCTATTGTCCCAGACTTGGGAGGCTGAAACAGGAGGATCACCATGATGTCAAGACCAAACTGGGCCTTATAGTGAGTTCAAGGCCAGCCTATCCTCTATAGCAAGACCCTGTTTCAAAAAATAATAATGACGTTTCTTCTATTTGAAAAAAACACGAAATATTCTTTTGGGGGGAACAAGAATCAAACTCAGGACCCCACACTTACTAGGTAGGCTCTGTACCACTGAGTTAGATCCCAGTCCAGTCCCAAAGCCCACAAAATATTCATTCCCATGTTCTGTACATCATTCTTCTATCCTTAGACAAAGCACACAGAAATCCTGAAAACAGTATTTTCTTAGCTTCTAACATAACGAGCTGTCCTTGGGAAAGAGCCCATAATTTGAAATAGGATATGCATATATGGTATAATCACGCCCTTTGTGAAAACAAACATAATGCTTCCTTGTCCTGGCAGCATCAGATTCAGACACATGGCTCCCCCTTGTCAATGTAATATAAGCAGCAATGAGGCAACCCCCATCCAGGATATGCTTCGTCAATAAATGCGGGCAAAGCTCCTGCGTGGCTCCACGAGAGCTCTGCTACAATCTGTGCCTAGATGTCCCCCCAGAGCCTAATGCAGCATGCGGTGGTCTTCTGGAGTTTGCAACTGACATCAGGATCCAAGGCTGGGACTGTGGGTGTGAGTGCTACCCCCACGCTGGGGTGGCAGCCTGCGCACAATGTAAGGAGGGAGAGAGGCCTGCTCCCCACCATTGCGCCTCCCTTTTCGCTCTTGTTTTTGCCACTCTCCACCACCATGAACTGCTGCCCTCTGCCATGTGCTGCTCTAGCGTGGAGCCTGCTGATTATGGACTGAAACTTCCGTGAACTGTGAGCTCACTGAACCTTTCCTTCCTTAATTTCAGGTGTCAGGTTTTTTTGTTTTGTTTTGTTTTGTTTTGTTTTGTTTTGTTTTGTTTTGTTTGGGATACCAGGGATTGAACTCAGGACCTTGTGTTTGGCAGGCAAGCACTTATTCCACTGAGCTATCTCCCCGGCCCCTAATTGCAACTTTATCATTGAGAAATGATAATTTTTTGGGGTGGAATCAAGGATTGAACTCAGGGCTTTGCACTTGCCAGGGAAGCGCTTACTCCACTGAGCTATCTCCCTGACCCGTGTCAGGTTTTTTTGTCCCAGCAAAGAAAGAAAAGTAACCGAGAGAAGCTCTTCTGCGTATCATCTTCCGTGTGCCACAGTCCTGACAAGGGCTGCTTCCTTGGCCTGCATCCCACTTGGGAAATCACACCAGACCTATAGTAAGCATACAGCACAAATGGAAAGTAGGTATTTATTGTATAAACCACAGAGAATTGGGGGTCTCTTTGTTCTTGGATCAGAACCTGCCAAAAACTAGCTAAGATGTGTAGCTTTACACATTGGCTTACTATACTGCCTGGAGACTGTACTTGCCCAAACTGATGATGTCTAAGAGTCATCCTTAACTTTTCCCTGGCCCTGCCACTTCCAGGCTTGTGTGTCATGTCTTCTCAATTCTCACATCTACCCACTTTGTACTCCCCATAGCTGCTGCTTGGTCAAGGCCGCCAACACTTCTTGGCAGGTGTGAGGAATCCTGTTAGCTTTCTTGTCCTGTATGGTCCATACGCCACGCAGCTGCAAAGCAGAGAGCATGGCTTAGCTGCTCAGGACTCTTTGAGGGCTTCCATTAAGCTTAGAATAAAATGCAATTTCTTACAAAGAGACAGTAAGGCCCTACATGTGCTGGCGTTGCCAATCTGTCCAGTCTCGATTCGTCCTCATATCATACTTACCCTCTTTCATGGCCTTGAGCTTGTCAAGGTTTTTTCCTCCTCAGAGCCTTTGTCTGTACAGGTCCCCTTTCCTAAGCTTTTTTTTTTTTTGGTGGAACCAGTGATTGAACTCAGGCCCTTGCATTTGCCAGGGAAGCGCTTATTCCACTGAGCTATCTCCCTGGCCCCTCCTAGGCTCTTTCTTATCATCAGTTCTTAAATAGCATCTACTGAGACAGCCATATGGTGCATGCATATATCCTAGCACTCTGGGAGGCTGAGGCAGGCACATCAGCTGCCAGAACTTGTGCAACTCAGTAATATAGTGAAATTCTACCTCGAAATATATATCACTTACTCAAGGATGCCTATTATTTTGTGTCATAATCTTTTTATTATTTGCTTAACAGTACCTAACACAGGTTTGCAATTTCACTTGTTTTTTATTGTTGTTGTTGTTCTTATGTATGCCCTATTGAGCTGTAAATTCCATGAACAAAAAGACAGTTCTGTCTGTGTTCAACAGTTTTCCATCACTATGACAAAATGCATGAGAATAACAACTTAAAAGAAGAAAGACATACTTGGGCTTCTGGTTTCAGTCAGGGTCAGCCAGCTCCACTGTTTTCAAACCTGTGGTGAGGCAGAAGCACCATGGCAGAAGAGGTTGTGGAGGGAAGCCGCTCATGTCAGGGCAGGCAGGAAGCAGGGGAAAGGGAAAGAGCAGGAGAGGTCCCTACCCTCAAGGACAAGATACAAGGTCACACCGCCATGACCGTGGTCATGACCACTCCCTGCAACCAATTCCCACCTCCTAGTAATGTCAGCAAATTATAAATTCATTCATGAGCTAACCCACTGATGCAAATGGAGTCTTCACAATCCACTCACCTTCCAGAAGCCCGGCCTTTGAACCCGTGAAACTTGTAAGCATCTTCAACATAAACTGCAGCAATGTCTTATAAATACTGAGTGAATCTGATAAAGGGGGCCTTCACAGGCAGGATCTCTATCAGCCTTCTGGTCTTCTGTGCTCCGACCAGGATCTCCCATACAGAATAGCAGACAGCATTCCAGCTCTTCTCTTATAGTGACCTCTCCAAAACTTATCTATCTCTTCCCACAAGCCATTCCCAAAGGCTCTTGAACAACATGGTCATGTATACAGTCACAGCAAAGACTCCGCTCTCAGTACCATATTCTGTTTCAGTTACTTTTTCCTTGTTACTGGGACAAAATACCCATTGCCCAAAATTAATCAAAGAAAGGTATATTTAGCTCACAATTTGTGGAGGTTTCCGTCTGTACTCGCCGGCACCAAGGCAGACCGTCCCATGGCAGAGGGCAGCAGGTCATGGTGGTAGAAAACAGCAAAGAACAAAGGCAAAGGGGAGGGAGCAGTGACAGCAGCCGTGGCAGAGGCAAGCCTCTCTCCTTTCCTTATATTGCCTTCAGGCTATCTGCCCAAGGTAGACATAGCAGTCACACCCATAATCCTAACAGTACTTGGACCCATCATCTCGGGCTTGGATTATGAACTAATCACAAACTCTAGAACCACACCCCAGGGACTGTATGAGGCTTTGGGGGACAACTAGACACAAACCATTACAGGGCTCTTAGTGGAGCATTTGTTACATATGTGATATAGTTACTTCTTGGACTCTACTGCCATATTCAATTCATTTCAATTCAATAGGTACTTAAGGGTAGTAAGTACCCTGTATCTTACATCAGAATGAAGATGAGAAGCATCATCTACTTAACAATGAAGAACAGTGTTCTGTTACTTATATAGGCAAATAGTAACTGGAATTATTTATGGTGCTTGTTACAGATCAGGTACTACTGTTACTTTGCTATGTACCTTGTCTCATTTAATCTTCATTACAGCCCTACAACAGTGAAGCATACCAAGTAAGAACATAGATTCTAGAATTACACTGATAGGAGTTCAAGTACCAGTTCTGCTACTCTTGCCGAATCCGTAACTGCTCTGTGCTTCTCTTGTGTCTGCTCCAGCATGGGGTGCTGGTGGTGATACTTAGGACTGCTGTGGAGGTTAAAGGAGATAATGTATGTGATGTGCATTGCCTCGTGGTGTATGTGATATGCGTTGCCTCGTGGTTAGAGCACAGGAAATACTGCATAAATGCTCACTACCTCTCCTTGGCAGGCTCTTTGGGGGCCACTACACTGTGTGTCCAGAGCAGCAAGTGAACAGTCACCGGGATGAATTCTTTCCCTCTAGAAACAAACGATCAGAGCCTGCTGCAAGCACATACCCTAGCTTCCAAAGAGGACAGCAAACAGGCATCTTCCAACCACTGCATTTGGTCAACGGCCCAAGACAGTAGTTCATGTCTCATTTCCTCTTCCACCAAAACAGTCATCTGTGCTCCACAAGGAGGCCTGGGTTACTACAGCTCCTCAAATGCCCTTAAATTTCCAGGAGGAAAAGAAAGTTTTTATAAAAAAGGAAGGCCCAGCCCAGAGCTAAAAGATACAAGCTTCAATCCTTGACTATGACAATGTAACTCATTTCCTGTTTTTCTCAACTGTCTAGACATACCACTCATAAGCATTAGCTATGAGTCCCACCATCAGGTTAAAAATAGAATGTTTAAATATGAAATACTGTGGTGGAGGAGAGATTGTAGGTTTCTACCTTTGCCCATAAAATCACTACTTTGAAGCAGGAATTTTTTGTCTTGTCTTTAGTTTTTCTATTAAGTCCTATGAAATCATATTTCAACAGGCAGAACCGAGAATATTTTTTTCTCCAGACATTATTTGCCCCTTGACTAATTCAATTTCTCCTCTAGATTTTAAAAGTCACTTGAAGATACAAATTCTGGCAACTTCCTTTATAAGAAGTGCGGTCACATTCGCTAGGAATATTTTCAGTCATTGCCCAGAGCAACATGCAACTTTAAGTAAATGAACACAACAAAGCATGCAGATTAGACACATGTACTCTTCAAACATTTTTTTAACATATTTGGTACAGGGTCTACAGGGTCTCACTACACAGAACAGCCTTGTAATGATTCTCCCGTTTTCAGCCTCCCAAACGCTGGGATTACAGGCTCGTGACGCCACATCCAATCTCAATCGCCATCTCAGTGTGCCCCAGGGGCAGGGCCAGCATGGCACCCGGGGATCGAACCCCAACCACTGCACTCTGCCTAAGCAGGCACTTTAGTCCACTGCACTATCTGGCTGGCCCTTAGACACATTTACTCTTAATCTCTCCATGAATTAAACACAATTTTTTTTTTACTTTTGTTTTATTGAAGTACAAATATCAATGAGACAGTTTTAAGATACCTTGACAAGATGGATTTCATAAATTAATACATTGCAAACTGTTTTCATAATGTTTTGGTATCATAGAAGGTGCATACATGATACTATACTTACAGACATTATAATAGCATGTCTCTTATCAGTAAATTAAGAGAGTGTAGCTGTTTGTGCATCTTATTTTTTATACCTGAATTACATCAAAGATTCAATAATTAATACTTTCTACCTTGTTAGTTTCCTAGTGGTTGTCCATAGTACTAGAAGCTGACATAATATCCTGTCCAACCACCATTACTGCAAATCTTGCCCCTCATAGAATTATGTAGAAGCACAGTGTTATCTATCCCAACTGTACTGCCTATACACACACATCATGATTCTTCCTTTCTATACCCCTTCCTTTGTCTACACCTGTCAGAGATGGGCACTCCATTATCATTCAACTAATTTAGATGCCTGAACTCGACAACACAATCCAACACAGTCCAGCATTCCACAACAACAGTGAGTTATCCGAAGATGTCGTTGACCACAGCCATTTACAGCTCAACTTAATATTATGGCCCTGCGATGTATACTTCATTTTTATACTTTTCTGCTGGGTGGTTAAGACCTAGATAGAGCAAGACTTATATACCAACACATGTACTTTATGTTTCTTATGAGGTCAGTGAAGTCCCCTCAGGATGTATCTTGTAGTCCTGTACCTTATTCTGTAGATCCTTTGTCTGTGTCATCCATGTGGATGAGTCACGGCCAATGCTTGACCAGTTTAAACATAATTTTTGAAACTGCTTGAGTAATCTACAGACATGAGCGTGGTGGTGCAGGCCTGTAATCCCAGCACTCAGGAGGCTGAGGCAGGAGGATTGTTGTGAGTTCGAGACCAGCCTGAGCTACAAAGTGAGCTTAAGGCCAGCCTGAACTGCATAGTGAGATCCTGTCTCAAAAAGACAAAAAAAAAAAAAAAAAAAAAAAAAAAAAAAAAAAAAAAAAATGACACAGATGTGGAGGACCTAGGGTGCTCAGTTGGTCAAACTCACTAGACCACTGAACTCTTATTAGATAATCCCAGTAACACCTTCCAGAATATGTTCCATGGACTACCAGATACGAAATGCAAATTGGGTACTTCTGTGAGGGTTTTGTTTTTAAAGTTCTGCCTCCAGGTTTCCATGAGATCAGGCCTCTTCTCCAGCACCCTCAGCTCTCTGAATCACAGCAGAAAATTTGAAAACAAGCAAGTCCTGGCAGTCCTGCAGTACCGGAAAGTGCCTCTTTTCTCTGTGATCAGGAGACAATGTCTGGCAGCTGAGCAGGCTTGGAAGAAGTGTATTCATGCAGGTTTTAACGCTCACAGAGGTGCACAATGGTATCTTAGTACGGCATATGTATTTCTTGCTGCCCGCTGAGAAACAATGAGGCTCCAACAGAGTACTCAGTAACAAGATCTCAGCTTCAAAAGCTCTCCTCCAATACAAAGAATTAAAGCTCTCTGGAGAAAAGGTTGGCTCCAGAGCTGTGGTACAGAAAATATACATCTGAAATTTACAAATGACAAACAGTGGAGAAGTACTCAAAAATAATAGGTTAAGAGGAGTCCATTTGTTTCAGCTCCTAATGGCCAGAACTGTAACAAAGTAAACAATGAAATATACTATTAAATCAGAAATCAGAAAATAAAATACATATACATAAATCCATAGTGATATAAATAAATAAAGATCAAAAAGGGATTGTCTTTCTTACAGAATAACTCCAGTTAATGGATGGAGAAGGAATAAAGGATACAGAAAATCACTAACAAATACCACAGAAATCATTGTTACATGCGAAAATTAACCAGAGATGCTACAGCTTGCAAGCAAAAGTATAAGAAACCGATACTCACGTAGTCTCTTTTTTATAACTTGCATAGTCTTAAAGTAGTTCTGTAAGGTATTTATTAGTCACAGAGGAAAAAATAGTAATTTATAGTGGAGAAACTTGACAGGCACCACTCTCACCTTGAGATCAAGAGTAATAAGATATTGGGGCCAGGGAGATGGCTTGCAAGCATGAGGGCCTGAGCTCAATCCTCAGTTCCACAAAAATAAGAAGAAGGAGGAGGAGGAGGAGGAAGAAGAAGAAGACGACGACTACTATGGGTACCTCCTGATATGATGCATAGAGGACATTATGTTACTTCTGAGATACTTGGGCTAAAACTGGGCTTATTTCTGTTTAATAAAGATTTAGGCAAGAGGATCTGTGCCAAAGTAACTGACCAGCTCCCTTCAGAGTGGTTGAAGTCACGAGAGACAAGGAAGAACTCTGAGTCTCCTTCTCATAACCAAGTTGAGTGTGAGATCAGGATTGGATCCTGGGTCACAAATCTGTTGATGGTAAAGCTAACACATTCGAGATCTGTTATTTACATAGTAATGCTGTAACCATGCAAATGTCTTCATTTTAAACATTATTTTGTGCTTATATTATATAAGCTAACATTACAGGAAACTGGATGAAGAAAATAAGAGAGTTCTGTACTATTTTTGTAAATTTTCTATAAGTCTAAAATCATTTCAAAATATTCCAAAAGTTTTTAAATAACAAATATGTTCACAAGGCTCAGGGAGATGGCTTAGTGGCATAAGCACTTCCCTGACAAGCACAAGGGCCTGAGTTCAATCCCTGGTTCTGCCAAAAGAAAAAAAAAAAAAATGCAGGAGCTAGGCTAGGAAGTTATGTGTTCTTTTTTTTTTTTTTTTTTTTTTTTTTTTTTTTTTTGCAGTGGAACTGGGGATTGAACCCAGGCCCTTGCGCTTGCCAGGGAAGCAATTATTCCACTGAGCCAACTCCCCAGCCCCTATGTGTTCTTTTCTTTGGCTTATCTGAAGACATAAATAAAAGGTGACATTTCCAGTAAGTGACAGAACAATGTCAATTTTTCTTGTAATCTGGCCAGAGGGGATGAAAACAAATTACTACTTCTCTTTCTTTTCAGTTTACTACTTCCTGAGATAGATCAAACAGTCATCTAAGATCTTAGAGAATGCTGAATATCTGTGCTATGCTATTTCTGTTCCTTGCTCAGACCCTAAGAGCTCAAGGAATATCAGTGAAGTAGATACTCAAGAAAATAAAGTATTCAGTATTGTAGGTAAATAATTCACTCATTAACTTTGAGAAAATTTTTCTACACAAATCCTCAGTTACATACCTTGGATGATTATCCCCAAGTATTTCCTCACACACTGACCTCACTGAATATGCACTACCATTAAGTGAGACAGTTTCATTTTTCCCATTTTACAAAAAGAGAAAACCAACCTTCAAGGAGATTGAGCAATGGTCTCCTACATGCCTTCCCAGCCGTTCACCCCAATAACTAACAACCCCACTCCTGCCCTGCATTTCTGACCACTGAAATGAGGATACACTAAGATCCAGGGTTTCGAGAATTATCATAAGTTCTTGGTGAGCCTGAGATACACAGTAGTGAGTTCAAGGCCAGGCTGAAGTACATGGCAACACCTTGTCTCAAAAAGAAGAAAAAAAAAAAAAGAGAGAGAGAGAGAGAGACTGCCCAGGCTGGGCTGCCAGACCCCGAAATGACCCAGAGCGCAGGCCCAGCGTGAAACCCTTCAGCAGAACTCCCTGCAAAGAAGCTAGAGGCAAGACCCACCCAGCTGATTCAGGGGCAGAACATCTTGCCAGTGTTTCTCCTGCAAGGCTGCAGCAGGAAGAAGTGGAGCACAGCAGCCAGACCCAAGCCACACTCACCTGGAGGAGTCTGAACTTCATAGACCCGGACCTGGTGCTAAGGTAATAACTCTATCTAAGCTCTACAATAAAGGTCAAAAATCAGTGGTACACAAAATGACAAAAAGAAGGAACAAAAAGCAGTCTCAAGCCCCGAGTCCACCCAGTACAAATGCAGAAGACACTAGCATAGAAGAAACTGGAAATCACATGCCTGAAATCTCTGAAATAATAGCATTGGAAGTAAAGAAATAACTGCAAGGCTGGGCGTGGTGGCGCATGCCTGTAATCCCAGCACTGGGGAGGCTGAGGCAGGAGGATTGTTGTAAATTCGAGACCAGCCTGAGCTACAGGCCAGCCTGAATTGCATAGTGAGACCTTGTCTCAAAATGGCCAAAAAAAAAAAAAGAAAGAAAAGAAACAACTGCAGAAAGGTATAGAAGAGATCCGATCAG
Organism: Ctenomys sociabilis; assembly: GCA_004027165.1. Taxonomy (NCBI): domain Eukaryota; kingdom Metazoa; phylum Chordata; class Mammalia; order Rodentia; family Ctenomyidae; genus Ctenomys; species Ctenomys sociabilis. Next base: position 280 of record PVKA01016667.1, on the reverse strand, counting down.
AAATAATTTCTGAAGTAAAAAATGTAGTGATAACTATAATCAAAGAAGTACTGAGTGCTTCTAAAGAATACACTTCTAAAAAAAATAGAGCAGAATATAAAAATAATGGATCGGAGCCGGGCGTGGTGGCGCATGCCTGTAATCCCAGCACTCAGGAGGCTGAGGCAGGAGGATTGTTGTGAGTTCGAGACCAGCCTGAGCTACAAAGTGAGCTTGAGGCCAGCCTGAACTGCATAGTGAGACCCTGTCTCAAAAAGACAAAAAAAAAAAAAAAAAAAAA
>PVKA01016666.1:0-47435 GCA_004027165.1 Ctenomys sociabilis | reverse complement strand
CGGGGAGCTGGCCACCCCTGGGGACCCTTGGGGGACAGCTGCAGACTCCTGCCCATCGCTCAGGTGCTCCCTGTGTGTCTGTCTTCCGCGACCCGCCTTGCCCTTCTTGTGAGGACAACGGCAGGCCCATCTGGAGGGAAGGCTCCCGGTTCTCCGTGACAACCTTATCTCAACACGTGATCTGCACAGACCCCAGTTTCAGATAAGGCCGTGTTCTGAGGTACACATTAGGATCCCACGTCACTCTTGGGGGTAGGTATATGTGACCTGGTAACGCCATTCTCTGGTTGGGCTCTGATCTGAGCCACCTGCTCCGTGCTGCCATCTGTGCTGCACCTGGCACAGGGACCATGGGCTCTGGGAGCCAGCACCCACACTGGACTGTGCCCACGTCACTGTAAGCCCCAGGGGACAGATACGGGCAGAGCTGAGTCTGCAGGACGAGGCAGAGGGGGCTGTCATGGGAGCTGTTGGACACGTCAGCAACCATTGGCACCACAGGTGAAGACCAGGTGGGTGCGGGGTACACCAGGTGGCATGGCAGTCTCGCCTAGGGAGTGTCCTGCCTCTCTGGAATGTTTTCCTAGAAGAAGGAATCTAATCTGCCTGTCTAATGACATTGTGAAGTAGCTTATCAGCTAATGTGAAGTCACCAGGCAGAGGGTGCCTGGCTCAAGAACAGCCTCATGTGCTGCAGAGCCTACCCGTTAGGCAGCGGGGACACCGAGGCACAGAGCAGAAGCTCACTGGGTCAGCCGGCCTGGTCGCACTCGGCAGTCCTGACCCAGACTTGCATGCAGCACACAGGTCCAAACCCTGCAGCTCTGCCGCACACCTCCCAGCACCCACCTCGTGGCTTGGGCCCAGGAAAGACACCCCGCCCCCCTCTGCCTCTACCACGCCCAGTTTCTGCCCCAGGGAGGATGCAGAGCCAGAGGCTGGAGCTGAAGCCTTGACTCAAAGGGATGAAGTCAATTCAGTTCACCGAGTTTCAACTCCAGGCCTCGTGTCGAGGAGAACAAAGCCCTAGGTCCTCCCCTCATGGTCGTAGGTGGTCTCACTAGAAGCCACAGGTGACGAAAGAATGACAAGTCCTCACCTCCAAGGCTACACGCCCAAGATGAAGCCAGTTCCCGGCACTAGGCAAGGGCTGGCACCCGGTGGCTCTTTCCCTCTTGCGGCAATTTTGTTAAATGCCTTGCTTTCTCTGGGACTTGACTTCTAAGCCTGAGAAATGGGCCACTTGCAGGTCATCCGGCGCCCAAGTCATCTTTTGATGACTTGTGAGGGCAAAGTTCAAAGCCTAGAGCCAGGAAAACAGAGCCATTGCACCGGTCAGGGCTCAGTCACACCGGATGGTCACTGCGACTCTTTCTTGCCTGCGCTGTCCAAAGCCTTCTGGACCTGTGGCAAGTTTGGCTGTCACAAGGTGCTCTAGTGTTTTGTACAGAATGAGTCTTCCCATTTGGGGCCCAGAAAATCGGGCCTTAGGCATACAACTGGCTTCTGCTTTTGCCAAGCCTTGTCCCCTTTTCTGGGACCTGCTCACTGCCCAGCCCCAGTCCCCTGCCGAGGACAGTCCCAGATGGGCCCGCAGGTTGGGGTGGCGAGTTCTCCTGCCTGGTGCTGAAGTTCTCTTTTTCCCCAGTGGCTGCCACACAAGGAAAGTTCCATTTTCCTTGCTCAGCAAAAATCACACACTTTTGGTTTCATCATTACCGTCAACCATTAACCCTTGCCACCCAGGACGCTGCTGAGGGCAGGAGGGCCACCCTAGCTGCCTCTGAGAGAAAGGACGGGGTGCCCTCCTTTTCAGAGGTCCCCCCCATGTCCCAAGCATCGAGCTCAGGCACTCGCTTCTGCGAACCACGGCCATCTCTGAAAACGCTCCACTGGCCCGGGTGGGCTGGCATGCACTCTGCCAGGCAAAGGTTAGGCTGAGGGCTAGGAGGTGAGGGTCAGGCACAGGCCCAGCTGAGAGGGGAGGGGCCCCTCTTTGTCTCCTTCACCTCCTGCGTTCCCTGCATCTGGAAGGACTCCTGCCCTCCCCAAGCTGTCAATAAACATTGCTTCACCAAGGAGCAGATGCTGCTGGGTTGAGTGTGGGGGAGGGGGTCTGGCCAACATGCACACTCTGGAAGGAGTGCACAGAATTCCCCAGCCGACAGTCCTGGGGGGGCTGGATCATCCACAGAGGCGTTCCCAGGGCCTGACAACTTGGGTGCCTGTTCATGGGCACAAGGGCGCACCCCACTTGATGTCAAACAGCACGAGAGGCAGCTGTAGCACACAGATCACAACCCTAGACTCCTGAGGGCCACCTGGGAAGGCACCCCCTGTGGCAAGCACCCTGCCCTGCTGGAGTCTGGGGCCACCTGCAGAGCCCTGCACATGCCGCCAAGAGCCTGAGCCATTGCCCTCCTCCTGAGCTCACTTCTTTTCCACTTCACAGCCCGCCTATGAACCCAGCTCAGCCACAGTGCAGTGGTGGGAAGAGGGGGCACCTGTCCTTTGCACAGCGATCCTGCTCTGCTCAGCAGAGGCTCTGAAATTCCAACATCTTTTTTGGGGGTGGTACTGGGAATCGAACTCAGGACCCTGTGTGCCACTGAGCTACCTCCCCGGCCCTAAGGCTCTGAAATTCTGGATGGAAATGAATCCCTCCCTCAAGAGGACTCTGGGGTCCTCCCATAGTGGGAACTTCCTGTCACTTTTCCTCAATACTGCGCAGAGCTCAGCCCCTGGGAGATGCTGAGCTAACAGCTTCTTCCTCTAATTTCTATGAGCGGGTGATAGTAGCGACCAGGCCAAGAAGTGTGTGTCCCATGTGTGGATGGAGCGGGGGACCAGGTGGCAAGGAATCAGCACAGGGAGAGTTGGAAAACACCACGGGAGGCTGTTGGCTCCTGAAGCTGGAAAACTGCCCAAAGGGACAGGTCTGTCGCTAAAAAAAATAGCTCGCCTTATTGTCTCCCTAGTGTAAGAACTGGAAGAATAAATAAAACTCGAAATGTACAATGGATACTGTGAAAGGGAAAGAAGCTGCTCAAAAAGAAAAAAACTGGGCTGGGGGAAAGGAGAAAAGAAAGACAGGAGAAAAGAAATATATGTGTGTATGCACAGGATGGCCTGGATAACTGTCCTACTGATTTCTCCTGGTCTATGGAGAGGAACAGTTAATGCTTAATGCTTTTCTTCTTTGTAATTTTTTGATTAATGTTGCATGCTTATATCTGGTAATCCGAACAACTAATTTGAAGACAACAATGTCAATGTAACAACCACTGTTGAATTCCTATCATTTTGTTTAGTGAAACTCTGTATTTTTTCTTTCTTTCTTTCTTTTTTTTTTTTTTTTTGCAGAACCAGGGATTGAACTCAGGCCCTTACGCTTGCCAGGGAAGCACTCATTCCTCTGAGCCATCTCCCCGGCCCCACTCTATATTTTTTCTAATTTTTTTTTTTATTATTTTCATTTTAAAAAACAAAAAAGTGACACAACAGAAGATAACTCGTACTTATAAAATTTAGCTGTGTTTTTTTTCATAGGAGGATTTGGACAATTATATATGATGGGTGGGTCTGATATTTGGCTGAACTCTGTAAGATTATCATTTTGAGGTTAAAAAATTGGTTAAACATCAGACATTCCATGTGGTTGGATCCAGCGCTGCCAACTGCCGGGGACACAGGGCCCGCCTCTGAGGTCGGAGCACAGCTTCCTGCCATAAACCAAGGCAGACAAGGCCTTCCCCTCTTTCCAGGCAGCCCAACAGCCTCCCTGGGGACACTTGCATAAGTGACCACAAACCCCGAAGCAAAGCCACCCCCTACACCCCAACCCAGCACTGATTCTGAGGCATAATCTTCCGAGTCCAGCTCAAATGAAAGAGAAGAGGCCTTTGTCCCCCTAAGTAGTTCTTAAAAACACAACAGAGAGTTGCATTTTTATCTGAACCTGGCACATTCCCGTGTACATCTGTGTCTCTCCCCACACACACATGTGCACACACATGAACACACACACATGCACATGTGGCCCTCCATTACTTAGAAGCACATGTTCCAGCTTGGTCCTGGCTGTGTGAGAACCCAGCCAGAGCTCCTTTGCCCAAGGCGTCGACCTCTCTGTGTGCGTCTAGGTGTCCTTTCTGGAACAGAAGGAGCTCTGGAGGCAGCTCCAGCTCCCAGAGAGTCAGGAGCTGTGTGACATCCTTTCGAGGGCCCTGGGGTGTGCACCAGGCTATGAGGACACCGGCTCATGCAGGAGCCCCATGGGCTCTGCGGGATGGCACAGACCGTGTACAAAGCCACTGTGTCACAGAGGGTACCACAGTTGGCACAGCCAGGTGTACGGCATCTTCACTCAGTCCTGGGATCGAGCAGGAGCTCAGGGACAGCAAAGAGGCAATGTGCAGGTTCTTGGGGCGCTTTGCCCAGGTGACCACATACTGCCCCGAGAGAGTGCAGAGCAGGCAAGGTGTGAGGCTTGGGCCACAGTGCAGAAGGATGGCAGGGACGAGCGCCAGCCTCTTGCCAGCCCGGGCTGTGGAGCCAGGCTCCTGTGCCCAAGGAAGAGGACTGGGCCACGTGTGCCAGCAAACACGCACTGACCATTGCCTCCACATAACCACTGCCTCCATTCACCAACGTGTATGCACGCACAGCACTGTTCACACACATACCACCACGCACACGCACACCACCAGCCCCCAGCTGGCTCAGGCTGGATGCCGTCCCAGGAGAGACACTGGAGGCAGACAGGTGCACATGGCTGCACCATAAGGAAGGGTGGGCAGGCGGCAGGAGAGGCGTGGGCATGGGCAGGAGCCAGAGCGCAGGGAGCAGGCCCAGTGCTGTGCCTGTACCTCCACCATACGCATCCTGGAGATGGTTTGTTTGCTTTCTTAAATAGAAGTCCCAGAGTCGTGATGATATTTATTCACACCCGTCTCCACTGCCCAGCGGATGCCTGCAGTGCCGTAAGAGGAAACACTCTAAACAAAGGAGAGATAGAAGCGACAGGGGGTGAACACGAAGCCAGGTCTGGAGCAAGCCCTCTGCCTTGCCAGACCTGGGCCACACATGCTTCTCTTGGGGCTTCTCCAACAAACGAAGGAAGATGACTTTTAAGGAGTAATAATTCACCCACGTTTACCACATGCCAAGCTCTTCGTGTGCTGGCACCATTCAGTTCTCAGAGCCGTCCAGTGCCTGGCCGTGGGCACGCTTGCTGAGGTCCGTGGAGAGGGGGGTCAGGCTCGTGCTCCCCATCTCGGCATCCCCAGGGCTGCACGGCTCTGCTTCCACCCAACACGCCACGGGGGCTCTTTATGGGGTCTGCGGCGCCCAGAAGGCATTTTTTTGGATGGGAGTGAAAACAAATGTTCAGGAGAAATGAGCCTAGATTTGGGAGACAGCCCAACCAGCTCCAGCGCAGGCCTGGCAGGTGACTCAGCCCAGCTGAGACTCAGTTTCTTCAGCTGTAAAAATGGGGCCATAAGAGGAATGAGGTAGAGCTGATTTGGAGTCAAATGGCAAAAACAGCAGAGAGGTTGGCATGGCGCCGAGTGCCGAACACAGAGCTCAGGAGAAGGCCAGGTGGTGGCTTCCTGGACGTGAGCTGGGGTCCGTGAAGCGCATGTCCCGCACATGCGCAGGAGCGGTGTGTCGCGTGCTGTTAGCCACTGCAGCCGCGTCAGGAAAAGGACCGGCTCAGAAGGCAGGTTTTTCCAGCCTGGTGAAATCTGGCTCCGAGGAGACCAAATAAAGGAGGAAAAGACATGGCGGAGAGACAGAAAACTCAAGAGGAAGACAGAGGTAGATCAAAGGAGATGGAGACGAGGGGAACCGGAGCAGAAGGAGCTCCTGAAGGGCCGCCCAAAGCCAACTCGGCTTCCTTATGGCTCTGCCAGGGTCCAGAGGGGAAAACATGTCCTCAGCCCATGTCACTTCGCAACTGACCGAGCACCGATTGTGCCCTAAAACGCATCTGCCAAGGACCGAGCAGTATGGTGGGCGCAGGAGGCTTGGGACTCCGGGGAGCTGTAGGCCTGCCCTGGCCAGAGGTCAGGGCACAAATGTGCAGTGTGGTGTGCAGGGTGACTAGGGTGAGCATCGCTTTTGGCCAGGTGACGTCTGGGATCTTTCTTCCCTGCAGTTGCCGAAGGCCAGAGCACAGAGACCTGAAGGGCCGGGTGGAGATGGGGGCGGGGGCTGGGTTGGGGCACCAGCCCCAAGGCTGCTGTGGCAAGTGCCCCCAGCAGCAGCTGGAAGTACTACAACAACAACAAAGACTTCAGACAAACTATACATCAGCCCATAAAAATGGCTGGAGATAAACATCCTCCTCTCCTCCCCGGGGACACGCGCCTCCTTCCAGCACCATCTGTCTGCTCACACTGCGGATCAGCGTGTGGGCTGGGGTGCCAGACGGCTCCCGCCTAAGCCTGGCCTCGCTGTCCCCGGCCAGGTGACCCCTCCCGTGCACGTTCTCCCATCTGCAGAATGGGGACAGTAACAGCCACGGCTACTCGGTCTCTGGAGGCAGCCACTCCCTTCCCCTTCTTCTGACCTTGGAGGTCCCAGCTGCCGACCCGACGGTGGGTGGGCAGGTACTTCTGTGTCTGCAACCCTCTACCCGCCTCCAACCTCCTGTTCTGTGTCAACAGCAGGACGGGGTGCCAGAGACAAGGCATGGTGGGTTTTTCCCCTTGAGCTGTTCCGGGAGGCACCCAGTGTGCCGCGGTACCTCCCTCTCCCTCTCCAGGCACAGGCACGAGTGTCCCTGACCACAGGAAGATGCCCTCGACCGCTGCCCCTTGTATGACGGCCCACAGCCACAGCCTGCCCACAGATACGGTCATCTGTGCCTCCTGTGCCCACCCAGCACCCAGCCTAGGACACCTGGCAAGAGGAGGTTGGAGCTGCTGGCTTCTTGTAGCTTCAGAAATGCAGAGACTCCTTTGTTACTCAGGTGTGTCTTGGAGCCTCCTGCTATTGTCTAGTGTCAGGTACCACAGTGCTCTTTGCTCAGGGGCTGGACTGAGTGGGTGTGGTGGGTATTTAAATACCCAATCACTGCCAGGACATGGAAGTTCCCCATAAAACCTTCTCTACCCTCTCAGGCTCTGGAGGAAGAAATGGAAGATTTAGGAGGAAGAGAAGTCCTTCTTTCTCAGTCCTGGATCAGGACCAGGCCTGATGCCATCCCTGTTGAAAAGAGGAACTGACACCATTGCAACTCACTCTGGCCACTTCCCAACTGTGATTTGAGTTTTCTAAGGGTGAGATCCTCAGAACCACAGGTGCCTTGGTGGAAGCCAGGCTGTATTTAGGGAGCATCAGCTACGGGAGGGGCACTGGGCCAGGCCCGGTGAAGAACCACAAAGAGAGCCACACAGGGCTCGTGGGCGGGGTGGTCCTCATCCCACAGGGCTCTCTTCAGGCTCCCAGGCAGGAATCTGGCCAGCAGCACATCCGGTACCAGCCCTGGCCTTGGTCACTCGAGGGAAGCTCTCAGAAACTTCTCAGCTCACAGGAAGCTGAGAAAACCCTCGTCCCCTGGCGAGGCAGACACTGGGCAGATCGAGGCCTAGCCCCTCTCCCAACACTTGCCGTCTATCAGATGCACAGGCCTGCGACGCCCGTGAGAGAGCAGAGCAGATGCCAGCTTAGTGGGCATCCCTGGGATGCCCAGGGACAGTGCTTCCCGGGAGATGGCAGCTGCACTACTAAAGCAAGCTGGCTTGGGGACAATAGAGAATGGAATCAGGTGAGAGCTGAAGCCAGCCCCGCTGCAAAAAGGACTGCGGTGGGCGTAAGCAGCCACTGCCCTAGTGCTGGCGTATTGTGGTTTGATAGAGACACAGAGGAAGGAAGGAGACAGCCTCAGTGGAGAGCAGATGCGAGGACTGCCCAGGGCAAAGGCTGGGGAGTGGCCACGAACAGCTCCAGACAGCCCTGGCCAGGGCCAGCTGCCCAGACCCAGGCAGCTGGGAGGGGTGCGTCCTCCCCAGAGCGGACCTTCTGCTTCGTCAGGGGCTGAGCAGCCCATGACAGTTTTAGCTTCTGCCCCTGCTCAGTCCCTTGCCGGCTGACCCTCTGGTTCTCGGTGACAGGTGTGTGTTGACTCCGAGACACCAGCCCCCATTTTTGCTTAGGGCTAACTGTGTGGACCGATTACATGAGCGGTGGCTGTCCCCAGTACCCACATGGACAGAGGTCATATCGCAGCATCAGGTGGAAACTGAGGCTCCGGGATTCATCCAGGTCAACACAGCTGGATCAGCAGAGACTGAGGCCCAGCCCCTCACCTGACACTTGCCATCTATCATCCAAGCCTTTCCCTGGCCCCTGCAGGGGAACTGTGGGGAGGGGTCCCGGGGTGCTGGGCAATAGAGCCTAGCGTGTCGCAGAAGCAGGGACCCCTAGGTCTGGGAGCCCTGGGAGGCAGCCGCTGAGGAGGCTGTTCCTTCCCCTGGGAGCTCTCATCTGCCCTTCATTAGGCACATCCCTCATCCACAGCAGGAGGCCACACCCCTGCCCAGCTGCCTCTCCTGGGGCCTCACGACACACAGGGCCCAGCCGCTGCAGTGCAGGAGGAGTCTCAGAGGGAACAGGACCCATGGCCAAGGGTCCTCTGCATGCCTTGCCCTCCCCACCCTGCTGTTGCCCCCTCACTCTCCCTTTCTCACTGCTCTGGTGCTAGTGGACCCCGGCAGGTGCCACTCCTGAGTGCCACGTGCGCCTATGCACAGGGCTCCACCGTGGCCAGGGGCGTTGGTGACCAAACCAGGTGACCAGAGAGAGAGCACCACCCCCCACCCACCTTCAGATATGACTCAAGGGCCTGAGGATCCCCAAGAGCCCCACAGTATCCATTCTCTGCAGTCGAGATGCAAAATCTCTGAGAGTCTCTGGTGGCTGGTAACTTGAGCAGGGAAAGGAGAACAGAAACCCCAGGAGCCAAGAGAGTGACTCATGAGGGTGCCAGCTGCCCACCGCCTCATCCCATGGTGACAATCCCACCCCTCTGGGAAGCTGGGGAATCTTCCATGCAGGATGTCCTCCTGGGATCACATGAGGCCTGGACAGACTTGGGGAGCCCTGAAGTCACAGATCAGTCAGCACCTGCGCTCACAGGCTTTGCATCTGCGGGGCTTATGAAACATTTCCAGGGTGTGCAGGGCTACGCATAATCTACAAGACCCCATATACAGCAGGATCTGGGTAGATTACATGCAAGCTGTACCCTACTCCTCCCAAAGGACCGGAGTGTGGTGTCCTCTGGGGTCCTGGAAGCCCTCCCCACAGATACTAGGGCACGAGTGTGTCCACCTCCTGGTCTCTGTTGCCCACGCTGTCTCTCACTGTCCCCCTTGTCACCCCAAGAGGTGGCCCTGCAGTTCCAGGCCAGGCCACAACACCGTCAGCACTGGGGCCTCCAGCCAGCTTATTCTGTGGGCCGGGGCTTCCATTTCCCCGCAAGGACTGAGACTGCTACATTTGTCTGTGCATGCACTCAGACAGCAGAAGAGCCACTTCTACTGAAAAGAATGACACTATCTGAACTCAGGATCTTAACACACAGGTCTTCTCCCAGTACCCGATGAGAATCGCTGCGACTCGGGGCCCTCTGCAGGGGCCCTTGTAAAGTACACAGCGCAGTTGGCTTAGTACCTAGGGCTCTGGTGCCCAAGCACGCGCTCTCTCTCCTTCTGCAAAGTGAGCGGGCATCCCTGCTCACACCAAGGGCTCTGTTCTGAGGCACCCAGCACAAGTGACAGCCAGGGGACAGGGTGGACACCCTCACCTCCAGGCACCAGAAAGTGCAGCGGTTCCTGGAGGTGTGGTGGACAGAGACCGGTACCTGGCCTTGACCCCACTCAACCCCATCTCCCTGCTTGGCAGTGTAGGTGGCAGACGCTTCTAACCACAGGGCTGTGCCACCCCGACGCGTCCTGTAGAGAGTTGGTGCCGCGTGGGCAGTTCACTTAGTAAATGCTGCACAACTTTCCCAGGTAGGAGAGGAAGGAAAAAAGCAACAGACCAGTAATGCTCCTGAGAGGCGTCTTTTCATTGCACCAACAAGATGTGATCTGTCGGAACATTTCCTCCTTTCTAACACAGGGCCCCTTTAAGATTTGCAAATGATCGATGCACTCAGATTCTCTGAAATTAGCTCCTAACATTCAGCATTGCGATTCTCAAAGACTGAGGTTTGGCTGTTGTTGTTACTGTCTGGTGCTGCTCTTCCCATTATGACTGCTTGGCTTCTGCCTCTCCTTTCCACTAGCGCTGTCAGCCTTAGTGTTGGCTGTATGGGAGGTGGTTTCCTCAGGGCTGAGGCATGACAAGGGACAGCAGCATGCCCCCTTTCGAGGACCTTATGCTCTCATTAGGAGTCAAGCAGACACATCAAACGGAAAATAATTAGACACAGAATGAGAATTGTGTAATGGATGCTGCATGCGGCTCTTGTCCCCGGGCGTGGGAGGTCTGGTGGCCACCAGCCCTCAGTTGATTCCTGGCCAAGAATTCCCTCTACAGAGGAATCCTCTTTGCCAAAGCTCATACCCTCGTCCCAGCCCCCTTGCTAATCTGGGACAACTGTGAGGGGCCATCTCAGTTCCAGAATGTTCCAGGGCTGTTTCAATGCTGAGGTCTTCATTGCCATTTCTAATTTGCTTTCCTTATCCACCATGAAGGACCAACACAGAGGTGCAGAATAAGCTTTGCGTGAACGTCATCTAGACCACTTTTCTGACCTCTAACCTCAGGAGCAGGTATCCCTGGCAAAACCACAGACTGGGTTTGGCCTCCTCGCAGGGACTGAGAACAGCAGTCCCTGAGAAGAAAACCCAGCCAAATGGCTTTGGCTAGCTCCTCAACCTCACCAGCCTGGTCCTGGGCACGCTTCCACTCTCTCTGGCTCTCAGGGGCCACTTCCCCCTCCAGTGGATGCCCAGCAGCCCAGCAGGAAGCCAACTGGCCAAGTTTCTCCCTGAGTCAGTCTGGAACCATTGCTTGCTATTTTCCTGTCTTGGTGCTGAGAATATTCCTTTACCTGTATCCCAAAGGTCATTTAAGAAATCTCAAAATGCACTTAACCAGTGAAGTAGGGTGGCAAGGAGACAGGTAACTGTTTTCTCTCCTCTGTCACTCATCCACCTTGAGTGACGGAAATGGACTCTATCAAATGCCTAGCTTTGGAGCCCAGCTCCCACACCCCTCTTCCTGTTCCAACTCCAATGCACAGCCTCTCCAAGGCTGCCAAACTGGGACAAAGCCCAGTCCATATAGTAGAGATGCCAGGGTCACATGGAGACCTCAGGCTCCAACTTTTTTTTTTTTTTTTTGCAGTACTGGAGATTGAACTCAGGACCCTGAGCTTGCTGGACAGGAGTTTATTCTATTGAACTATCTCCAAGGCCTTCCAAACTTCCTTTGAAAGTGCAGAGGCAGGCATTATGGTGCCCACCTATAACCCCAGCACTCAGGAGGCTGGGGCAGGAGAATCACTAAGAGTTTGAGGCCAGCCTGGTCTACATAGTGTTGGGCTATCTAGTGAGATCTTGTTTCCAAAAAAAGTGCTAATTATTTAGCACAAATCAGTATATTTATTGCAACATACTAGAGTACGGTACACAGAGCTCTCACGCCCATCCCTCCTGGCCCTATGCATGTGCCTTTGGACTGTGACCCACGGCTCTTCCCATCGGGAGGCAAAGCTGTTGTGTCACCTCCTGAATCTGAGCCATAGGACACAAGCTCAGGGGCCTGCCAAGCTCTTGAGTCCAAGGGGTGCCTTCCTGCTGCCACCCAGAGAGACTGCTAGGCAGTGGGCAGACCCATGAGGGCGACCATCCCGAACTCCCACCCTGCCTGACCTGGACCCTCAGAAGCTCCCAGCGGACAGAGAACTGCAAGGCAGAAGACATTGATTGTCTCAAGTCTCTAGGGCTCTGGTGTCTTTAAAACAGTGACAGTGACCTGATGGGGTGATAGGTGGCCAAGGTCACCTCCGTGGGTGGGGGGAGACACACTGCTGGCCCTAGGGACTCCTGTGTTGTCCACCAAGACACCTCACAGAAGAGCCTCTTAGGATTCCTGGTACGGTCTTTATTCCAATGTTTTGTTATTTTAAAAACAAGAAATAAGGACAAAGTCCTAGGGAGTAAAGCCTATGAAAGTATGGAAAGTGGGTTATCTGCTTTTGAGATAAAAAGGATAAAGAATAACCTTCAATGACTGCTTAAAAAGAGGCCTGATCACACTAAGATTAAGGAGGTGACCTTGGAGGGCAGCGTGAGGACGGCTGTCGCCCTGTGTGGCCCCAGGGTGGAGAAGGTCTGACCCAGCGCCCTCCTCTCCCTCCCTCAGGCAGCCTCCACGTTCCTGAGCGATCAAGGTCAGGGCTGAGCAGAAATCAGGGAGACCCTGCTGAGGTAGGGCGAGGCTCTTCTCGGAAGGCTGGGCTGTGACCTGGATGACCAGGACTTACTTTTCTATGGCAAGGACGGGAAGAGAGACAACACTACCAATAATACTTCAGGGGTTATTTTGGAGATACGGAGGGGTGGTGGGTAGGAAGGCTCACATCTGGCATATTGCAAGCTTCCTATCAATATTAGCTAAGTCAAATGACACCGGGGCTGTCCAGGGGGCGCCATCTGATAACGCTACCGATCAACCTCATCCCACACAGGAACCCCTACCTCACAGTGTCCGAGCTGAAGGGAGGAAGGCAGAGCCCCAGGGTACTGGATGGGCAGAATGCTGTCCGCCAGGACTGGTTAGAGTAGCCTTGATATTAAGCCTATTACATGGTAGCTGTTTATGTGGCCGGCGCTGTGAGCAGGGTGACCAGGAGGAAGGCTTTCATGTGGGCCTAAGACACACAGGACTGCCTAAGCCCACATGCCTGTCTTCTGGAAGTGACAGGAGATAGAGCTGCCTGGGTCTCCTCACCCCTCAGCGCCCTGCCCTAGGCCATGTCAATGGCCACACCGCAGGTCCAAGAGGGGGCGCTGTAGACCAGTGGGGAAGGCCGGGCGCTGCAGCTCCAGCCGCCCTGGCGCTATTGCAGACCCTGGAGGAAATGCAGTCCCAGGGCTGTGGACAGTGCAAAGCAGTGGGCCTTCATGGGCCTCCCAAGGCCAGGCCCAGGTGTTCCCCATGTGGGACAGGCTCTCCAGAACCTGCTCTCATGGCTCTCACAACGGAAACAGTAATTTTCTGACTGCTGGTCCAACTCCATGCTGAGGGCAGGGACCCTGCTGCAGTAACCTCCCCAGGCCAGTGGCTGGCAACCGCGGAGTCATGGTTGTGGAGGACAGAAGTCCAAGATCAAGGCAACGTCAGGGCCCTGCTCCCCAACAGCTCTGCAGGAGGACCTCTCTATGCTGCTTCTGGCAGTCTGTCCCCTGCCCCTTGGCTTGGGGGCAGCGTCCCTCAACCTCTGCCTCAGTCTCCCACGCAGCATGGCCTTCTACCCTCTGTTTCTGAACCCAAGCTTCCTGTTCTTACAAGAATCCTAGGCACCCCGATGCCCCAGGGCCCCCCTTAGTGATGCCACCCAACTGATCCCTCCATTCCTTCTGGAAAGACTGTTTCAAACAAGGCCATGTTCATAGACACAGGGAGTCGGGGCTTGGACAGTTTTCTCTGTGGCCTGAGACTCAATCCACCACAGTCATTTCTGCATCCTGAACCGGGCATGGGACCCCAGAACCCAGACCCAAAACAACCAGTCCCGGAGCTTCCAGTCCCAGCCACACTGCAAACATGGGGCCAGCAGCCCTCTGGCACTCCCTTTCTGTCTGCACACAGTGGTCTGTGCTCCTTCCCAAACTCTCCCTCACCTGTGGCACCCTTCCTCTTCCCCTCCCCTGCACGATGGAGAAAGAACAACACTGCCCTCCTGCCGCACTCCCCCAAGAGAGACATCATCCAAGCTGGGTTCCCTGCAGGCTGCTGTCCTGTGGAAAGGGATGCCCAGGGTTACCAAGAGCAAGCTGGCCTGTATGCTGATCAGCCCTTGCTGCCCAGCCAACGGGCACCAAACACAGAGGCCCTGGCAGGAGCCCCAGAGCCAAAGGATATCTGATTGGTCCATATCGAGCCCTGAGTCGGCTCTGAGGACTTCCTGTCAACAGGAAGTAAAGGATGGAGATCAAATTATTTTCAGAGTAGTCACAGTAGTGGAAGAGATGCACACAGTTCTGATGAGCTGATCCAAGCAGGGCTGAAACACACAGCCCAACCTCTGGGGCCTTCTCTCACCACAGGGGAGGCACAGCCAGCTAATATTCAACCACTCTCGGGCCTGGGTGGCTGGGTTCTTCTACGAATGCCCGGAGGTTACACCTGAGATGCAGCTTCCACCTCAGCGGGCTCCTCCTCTCCACGTACAGCAAGGTCAGGGCCACGCCCACCCAGCAACAGAAGGACCGTTTCAAGCTGGGTGCTCAGCACTTTCTCTGCTTCTGTTTTGCCACGTTTGGAAAGATGCTGGCAACATGGGGCAGGTAACAAGAGGTGTGGGTCCGCCTGCTTAAAAGAAGTGGAAGCTTCCTAGTGTCTGTGGCTGTTCACATTCTGGACCCCAAGAAAGGTGGATGGAGAACAGCCGATCCTTGCCTGCTCCTTCTGGAGTCTAGGGCTCCCAGAAAAGCAAAACGGGTCTAGAAACCAAAGATCCCCTGCAGTGAGCTGGACAGGCCAGAATGGAGAGACAGGCTAATGAAAACAAAGTTGGGAAATGGCATCTTTTTGCAAATACACAATCTTTGTCTGAAGGTCGTAGAAGATGCAAACAGATACAAAAGTTAAATAAACAACATCTGAACACATTAAGATATATTGGAAAAACAAGAAGTGCTTCCAAATCATTTGTTTTCCCAAATAATTTCTTTAATCAATCTAGGTTTAGTCAACAATTTGCTGTTTACCCAGCTATGACTGTCAAACAACCATGATGCCAAGCCTGTGTGGAGACTAGAACTGGTAAGGTGGCTTTTCTAGGTTTTATTGGAGGAGGTCAATTCAAAGAAAACAGACAGGGAAAGACACCAGCAAAGAACTGAGAATCCTGACAAGTGTGTCACACAAAAAGAAATCACGTTTGAACATACTAGCGATGCTGGGCTGCCCTTTCTGCTCCTTACCTGTACAAGACGTGACCTTTGGGGACATAAGGCTTCAGCATTTCAGGCTTCGCATTCACCATGAGGCTGCTGTGTCTTGAAATCTTCTATGTCATAGTTTGAGGTTAACAATACAACACAGGACACATATTTTATAAGATTATACTAGTCACCCGAAGAATTATATACAAAAAGAAAGTGCAGAAAATCTATCCACACACTGAAGACCAAAGAATCCAGCTAAGAGCCTGGATCCCATGATAGTGTTCTGTAGGAGTCCAGTGGAAGACCCAAAGCTCATAACCATACCCTCCGCATGTCCACCTAGAGGCCTGGAGCCCACGGCAATGTCTAATGCAGGCCCACCTCACAGATCTGCCCGGGGAAGGCCCACAGGTCAGTGGTGGAAGCCAGGAAGTCTCTGCCAGCGCCATGAAGGATCTGGGCTAGCAGGCTGAGGGATCTGCACTGGAGCCAGGAAGCGATGCTCGAAGTAAGAACCAGAGCTCCGTGGAAAAGTCCCACAGCCGTCCTCAGCAACAGTGAGGCCCCGAGCTCCTCTTACGATGAGAGAAGCCAAGTTCATCAGGAAAGACAAGAGAACCAGCAGCTCCTCCAGCTTCTCCTAGCTCCCAACAGCCTCTAGATGTCCTCCTCTCCACTTCTGTCTCTCACGCTGCCAGCCACAGTCCAGGTGGGCCCCCCACACCCAGCACCAGGCTGGCTCAGTTCTGCTGGGTGTTACAAGTTGCCCACCAGTTGTCAACCCATCACACTCTACAAATAGGTCCTGGGACTAGGGAGGGAGGGAGAAGGGGACCAGAAGATGGTGGCGGTGTGTGCTTCCCTTCCATCCACATGACGGGTGGATCATTTGCTCACACGCAGGGGATAAAGGGATGAGATGTGCGATTCTCCATGGCTGTGGGTGCCTTCTGCACTATTTCCACATCTATGCTACCCCACAGAGGTCCCAGCCGGTGTGGGTAGGTAGAGTCCTTGAGGAATGGCAACTGTGGACCTGTCTAGCTTCCAGCTCCTCCTCTGAGCCCAGCACTGGACGCTGCCCAAGGGGCACTCGGCCTGTGTGCTCTGCCCACGCACAGGAGCCACTGTCCACCCTGGAGCAGCCTCCTGTCTTCACTTAGGGGCCTGGGAGCCACTGCACAGCTCTGGAGACTCCACTGCTACAGCAGGTCTCAGGAAGGGGTCGGGACACTCAAGGCCAGAGAGTCGAGCAACCTTCCGGAGGGCCTGGCAGAGGGTCCAAGTGGCCGCTCCGGCTGGAGGGTGGTCCGATGCTTGTCTTTGTTTGGAAGCAAGAAACAGCCTGCCTTTCTTGAAAAGTCAGTAGCCAGGGATATCCCTCCTCAAAGATAGCTGAAACAGATGTATATTTAGGTAGATAATGGAAGATCAGACATAAATAATGTATTAGATAAATAATGAACAGTGTTTAAGTTGGCTTTCGCGTCACTGGTATGAAATACCTGAAACTCACAACTTTAATTGAGGAGAGATTCATCCTGGCTCGCAGCTTTTTTTAATTCTTTTTTTGGTACCAGGAATTGAACTCAGGATCTTTTGCTTGCCAGGGAGGCACTGTTTCACTGAGCTATATCCCCAGCAGGCTCACAGCTTTCAAAAGATTCAGTTCTTGTCGTTTGGCTTTAAGGCAGAAATGGCACAGCACAAAGACCTGGGGGGAGGAAAAAATGCTCACCCCAGGACAGCCAGGAAGCACAGGCAGGGATGAGAATACAGGCTTTAAATTTGTACCCCCAGTGACTGCCTTCCCCCAGCCAGACCCTGCCTCTGAGAGCACATCAGGCATGGACTCCAGGCAGAGTAGCCCCCTAGTAAGCACAGTGCCCGGTGAGCCATCTCCTTTGAAACACATCACACTCTGGGGGAATGCTTTGAATCTAAAGCTAGACAGACAGACAGACAGACAGACCAGACCAGACCAGACCAGACCAGACAGACCAGACTAGGCCAAACAGAAAAAAAAGAGAAAGAATAGCGCATGGGGATGGAAGGAATGAATCAATATTACGCTAAGGAAGCTGGGAATTGACTCTTTTTAAGCCCCGGTAGACCTAAGAATCCCTGAAAAACTTAATACATACACAGGATGATGGGTCTCCACCTCTGCAGTTCTGACGCCTTAGATTGTGCTGAGACTTAGGATTTTATATTCTCAGCAAATGCTGGGTGATTCTACTTAAGCTGGTTCAGGAACCACACTTCAAAAACTGCTGACTGAACCCTAACCCAACAAAAAAGTTGCACACGCTAACCAAGGTCAAGGCCAAGGGCAAAGCTGACCCCTTCACTGTGCATAGGTATCCCCAGTGTCCCTACTTCCCTGGGACTGCCTTCCAGGGAGTTTCAGCAGTGTGACAGCAGAGAGCATATGGTCATCGAGTCCTCTGGGCCTGGGCTTAGAATGCAGCCCCTTCCCACCCTTGTCTGCGAGGGCCGAGCACCAGCGAGGCTGCAGACATCACAACTGGGAGGGCCCTGTGGCCTCCTGCATCCGTGGCTTCCCTGGTGGATATGCAGCAGGCGGGGACACCAGGAGCAAGGGACTGCCCAGGCCCATCGAGTCTCCACAACCTTCTGTGACTGACCATATGTCCTTGGCTCTATTTTTAGTCTGTCTCCAGTGACTGAGGGATTTCTGGAGCTCCTTCCCCAAGAGACTGGGGACATGTGAATTCTGCCACCAGTGCCCTACTCAGCAGAAGAACTGAACCCCTCTGCCAGCCTCGGTGTCCCCATAGGTTTCTTCCCATGGTCCTTCCCTGGGAACCCCTCCCTTTCTCCTTGTCCACCACTCCTGTCACTGGCTTACAGACAATTCCAAAGACCATGATGTGCCGGCCAAAATCCACTGATTAAAATATGTCTATGAGATGCATGGACTTCAGCAATCCTACAGAAGCTGCTTTTGCTAAGACAGAAAAAAAATATACTTGCTTCCAAAGTACTGGCAGAGTGCCACACCGAGACACGCTTCCAATGATTCACTTTTTCAACCATTCCCACCACATCCATTAGTATTCCTCCTTTGCACCAGGGAGTAAGAAAGCAAAGCCAAGAGAATGGCACAGCACAGCTCCAACCGCTGCGCCTGTTTACTCCACTATAATGTAGCCTCAGATAGGAACCTACACCCACCTGTCCCCTCTTCTGATCCTCCAGGACACCCATGAGACCCTGGAGGTCTGCTGTGATGGTGACCCATGTTGGGTGACAGTGAGGCTAATGCCAGGTGGGGTGGCACTCTCAGTTGGACCCATCCTGGGTACTCAGCCATCCATTTAACTTGACTTCTGAGTTATTTGGTAATTCTAGATCTTTCTATGCTACAACTCATCAGTCTTGAGGTGGCCCCTAAAGTGGCAGGCACTCAAGACACAGTCGGGGCCACGGGCAGGAAGCAAGGCGAGGATGCTGAATATAATCTCAGCCCCCGGGAGCAGGTTTCCAGTGATTTCTCCAAGACGAAACCACCATCCTCCTCTGCACCAGAGATAGGGTAGAACCTGGTTCCCAAAAGGGCTCACTCCAACTGAGGAAGGAAAAGGCGGTGGACACGAGAAGCCCTGGAGGCCTCGTGGCCAGACACACCAAATGACCACGCTCACAGGGCCACCACAGTCATAGTCTTTTGGGAGCACCTCCTTGGAATGCAAGCCACCTTTGGACATGACATTGTCAGGATGGAATAAGGAATCAGATGTGATTTCCCCATGGATTTGCTGCCCTTGGTTCAATGACACCACAGCTCTGACCAAACTCAGCATTCTCCATCCCTCTGGATGGATTTCCTCATGCATGGGCCCAGCTCCAAGAGGGCCTGAGAGGACACAGGACACCCAACAAAACTGAGATTTCCCCAAAATGATGGAGAGTGTAAGTCTATCCCTAACACTGCACGGGACACATGATAACCAATTCTTTGTTATTCACCTGAAATCCTAATTTTATTGGGATTTGGTATTTGTGCTTATTAAATCTGGCAACCCTCCCTCAAGCTCCTGTTGTTCTGGCCTCAATCCAGATCAGTCTATTCCCTAGTCACCTGGTCCTCAAGCCCAGCCCTGCAGGAGGTGCAGGTCCTCACTGCACTGCAAGGTGCATCTCGCCCCCAGCTACAGACTGAACACACAGCTCTCAGGTCTCCCTCTCTCGTCTACAAGCAGTCCCCACTGTCCTCTCACACCCCAGGGTCATTTGCTGGCATCAACTCTCAGGCACAATAGATAATTATGGGAGTAGGTGGGAGATGGGTGACACCTTGGTCCCACCAGCAGCCACAAGCCCTGTGAGGGCCAGGATAGAACCCCCTTTTCAAGCCCCAGATCTCAGTATAAGGGGAGCACAGAGCATATGGTGACACTTGGTTAACCACTATGGAATGAGTGCTATGTACAGAAAGGATGGAATTATGCCAAGAATACTGTAAAAAGCTGCCAGTGTCTCCTCTGGCTACAAGGGTGGCCACAGTGCCCCAACTACGACACGAGTTTTTGACTTGCGCTCTCAGTTCCTAACCCAGTTCTGGATTTGTCCTACACCAGCACTAGCATGGACCCAGGAGCCCATATGCCACAGGGGTGTGCACACACACATGCATGGCATTTGGGACTAGCTGCTCCATGTGGCCGCAATACATACTGGCCCATCCATGGGACAATGTGGCCACCACCTTCTTCTCTCCCCCTCCCTCTGCTTCCTCTTACAGTTTTGATGCTGTGGCATCCATGTAACAGTCACCAAGTTTTGCACTTAAAACTGTAAAGCCCTTTCCTACAAAATTATTTTACTGCCGGGCGTGGTGGCGCATGCCTGTAATCCCAGCACTCGGGAGGCTGAGGTAGGAGGATTGTTGTGAGTTCGAGACCAGCCTGAGCTACAAAGTGAGCTTAAGGCCAGCCTGAACTGCATAGTGAGACCCTGTCTCAAAAAGACAAAAAAAAAAAAAAAAAAAAATTATTTTACTTCAACATCCTCTAAGGAGGCAGGCAAAACGGGTATTTTTTCCATTTGACATATGAGAAACTGAGTCTTGAAGAGAGCAAGTGATCGCCATTAAACAGAGATTTTAGTAGTAACATCTAACTTTTCTGCTTTCCAAACCAAAGCCTTATTCTTGCATCTCACCATCATGGAGGCCACACAGCAGCCAGAGGGTCAGTCACCTGATCCCTGGGCTCCTACTGGGACACGGAGGGCTGGCTCCTTAAGCCCCCTCTAGATGGCTGGACCCCAATTCCTGGACCTCCTTTTCTGCACCCAGGTGATAACAGGCACCCAGGGGGAGGGGACATTTGAGCAGGAGGATCTTGGAAAAGGTGCTGAAGGAAAGGCTTCACTCAGCAAGGTGCAGCAGGAAAATGCCTAGTGCTCTTTCAGTTGAGTCAACACATGCCAGCTCTGCTGTGGCTGTCGGAAAGGATTAGCTTTGATGAGGCATCCACGAAGCCCTAGAGAAGGGAGCGCGCTGCACACCCCAGTCCAGTCCCAGACCCACCATGGAGGAAAGAGAACACCTTTCTCCAAGGAGTCTTCTAGTCTGTGCGCGCGCAGTGGGCGTGTTCGAGCGTGCACGCGCATCTGGGGATGTGCCAGCACGTGTGCGGTGTTCAGCCAAGCGTTTACTGGGTGGGTCACTGCAGAGGGTGTGACGGGGGGGGGGCGTGGGAGAGAGAGGTCCCTTGCAGTCCAGATAAGCGCAGCCGGCACCTCCCACCACCCCACCCTGCCGCGCAGAGGCGAGGACAAGGGGCATTGAGCTCCTGGGCTGGGTGGGCGCATGGCCCTGCGAGCCGCTCCCTCCGGTTGGACAAGGTCATTTTGTAGATCGATCAATATCGCCAAAAGTCCACCCTAAACTGCTGGCGTGGCCAGGGCTGAAGTTCGCTGCAGCCTTGCACGAATTAAGGAGCCCCCACCCTCAGATACCAGGGAGGCCCAAAATACGCTCCAGGGAGGGAGAGAAGGGAGTGGCTTCAATGGAGGCCCCTCTAAGGACCCAGAAACACACAGGAGAAAATTAATGGGGAGACGGATCCACTTGGAGGCGCAGTTCTGCAGCCCCCGTCCGGTCCCCTCCGTGCCGCGCAGTCCACTAAGTCCTTTTTCTGCAAAACAACCCGACGCACCGCCCCGCGCACTCGCACCCTTCAGGCTCCAGGGCCACGCCCAGCGGGCTCCAGCCGCGCTCGGCCCGGGAGCGCGCCCCGCGGCCCCGCTCCTCCGCTGCTGCCCCCGCCCGGCTGTCTCCAACCCAGTAGCCAGAGTATGGGAGAGAGATCCAGCCTCAGATCTGCCGCCCGCCTCCCGCCTTGCCCTGTTCCCCTCCCCCAGCAGCCGGGGCGGTAGGGACGGGCTGGGGGCGCGCACGCCGCGTTCCGCGTTAACCGCCTAGATGCCGCAGTCGCCGCAGGGCTGGGACTCACCGGAATGTGCACTCGCAGCGATCGCCTCTTCTGGCTGGGATTCTTCCTGCTGCCGCTCCCTCCGGGGCTGGAAACCTCTTTCTTCTTCTTGGTGTCCATGGCCGCGCTTCCCATAACTTTAACCAGAAGTTAAGCCGGGGACTCGCTCCGGGGTTTGGTGCTCTCTCTGCCTCGGCCGGCCGCTGGGGCTGCTCCCAAGCCACGCGTTCTTTAGGGCTGTATTTCCCCTGTGAAGGCACCGCGTGGGGACTTCCGCGGGGAGGGGGTGGAGCGGGGAACTCGCGCCACGCCACCCAGGGGCTGGAATCTCGGGAGCGCGGAACCGGGTGCCCGCTTTCTCCTACGGAACCATACGGGGTGCAAAGTCGGAGTCCAAGCCCGCGCTTGTGCTGGTTACGCGTGGCAGCGGTGTCCGGCTGGGTGACAAAGTTTTCTTCCTTTTGCAAAGCGAGGCAGCATTTTCCACCCTCTGGCTCCTCCCACAGCTTCCCGGAGGTAATGTCCGAGGCAGGTGCAATTAAAAACAACAATTTGGAAGACCGCGCTGTGGCGCCTAAGTCTAGGTGGAGGGCGTGCGACGGTCCGTGTTGGAGCGCCTGACCCTCGGCCACAGAATAAAGCAGCCTGGAGCCTGGAACCGGGGCGGTCCCCTCCGCGCGAGAGGGAGGGCAGGAGGGGAAGAGGAGGTGCAAAGCAAAGCTGCTCGCAATTGGGCTACTGCGTGGCTGCGGGCGCAAGTTCGGGCTGCGGATCGCTCGGCCCTGCCCGCGGCTGGACGCGCCCGGAACCCCGTGGGGCCAGGATGGCCGGGCGCCCGCTCCGGGCCACGCCACCGTCTCAGGGGGCAGAGGAGCGACCGCCGGGGGCCGGGCCTGGCACCGACGCAGGCTCCCAGCGCGCGGGGCGGTGGAAGGCGGTGCGCGTTCTACAGGAAGTGCGCGGCGTGCGGCGCCACAGCCGCGATTCCGCCGCCCCCGGGTCGCCGAGCAGTGTCCCCGCTTCCGAGGCGGCTCCGGGACTCTGGAAGCGGCTTCCAGGGCTACCTCCCGTCCCAGTGGTTTGTGCGTAGGCCCTGCCCACTGATAAGCTCGTGCAGCCGGTCTCCGCCACAGACCTAGTACCGTGGGGACCCCGATCTCGGTGGACTGCGCGTGGACCAGCCAAACCCCTGCTGGTCCGGTCGGGCCGCCCAGCGCGTCTGTGTAGCTGCGTGAGCTCGGGCTCCTCGCCCCACCCGCCGGGCGATTTCCAGATTCGTGGAGTTGCGCAGTGGGTCCGCGGTAAAGTGCGCGTCCTCGAGCCGCGGAAAACGCAGAGTTCTTGAGAATGCGGTGTGGGGGAAGGGTGCATGTGCTGCTCCCTTTGGAGGTCCCTTGGGCCTCGGACCAGGCTCCAGCGCCCCACTGCCACCCCCAGCGCGCCCCAGCAAGGCGTGACCTCTGCTCCTGGGCCTTAGCCAAAGTGGGCGAGTGGGGTTGGCTTCCCCGCCCGCTGCGTTTCTAAGGACCCCAAAGGTTACTCAGGCTGTCTGAATGCTGACGTCAGCTCAGCGGCTCTGGGTAAATCAGTAATGCAGGGAGGGCAGTCAGAGAAAAAAACGCGACAGGAGTCGCTTTGGGGACACCAGGTGCAGCGGTTCGCACCTCCGAGCAGAAGCGCCTTAGGAACTGCGCCCTGGGCAAAGGGCACGCTGGAGCGCAGGAGGGGATTCAGACCCAAGTAAACTTGGGGAGGGGGGCGGGAAGCTAGCCTGGAAGGTCCCCCAGCCTTAGACCAGTGCTTGGGGGCAGCCCAGGCCTTCTGCAGGGACCTCTTTAGGGTCACCAAACTGGCAGCCCTCATGGCCCAATTTTTTTGTCTCTTCTGGCTAGCTTCTTGTTGAAGGATTTCAGGCGACCCAAGACTCAAGACCGCATTAATTACACAAAACTCTCAGATTGCTGTTTACGTTTTTTTTTTGTTTGTTTGTTTGTTTTTGTTTTTTTTAAAGGTAGATCTTCAGTGTATAGGATTTAATACAAATGACCAAGGCAACCACCCTCTGCCACTAAAGCTCAGTACCTAACTGAAGCGTTAAGTGTGTAAAATGTTAATCCCTGTCACAGTGATTTGCTAGGGTGTTTAAGACATACCATTTGGTGGGAGCTGTTTGGGAAGGAAAGTGATCAGAAGAAAGGAGGTTGGTGGGGAGCAGAGTGCTCGGGGCGGGCTCCTAAGGGGTCCCCACTAGATTGCTGATGCCACACACTTGGTGGAGCTATTTTTAGCAAGGATTAGAATGTGTGCTTTTGTCAATCGATTTGTGTAAATAGTACAGTCCTTCATCAATAAAATAATGTGTTTTTTTGTGTTTGCATTGCTGCCGTACAGACTTTAATGCCTTAAAATCCTACATGAAAACATTCTGTTGGTGCCCAAGGTCCCTACTCTAGAGGGTAAAGTGGGGTTTCCTTGAGCCCATGAGTTTAAGATCAGCCTGGGAAACAGAACCAGAGCCTGCCTCAACAAAGAAAGAAAGAAAGAAAGAAAGAAAGAAAGAAAGAAAGAAAGAAAGAAAGAAAGAAAGAAAGAAAGAAAGAAAAAGAAAAGAAAAAAGAAACCCCTAACAACCAAAACACTGGACTCCATTACTTGCAATTTTAACTTTTTTGGCCCAGATGTTATTTGTGAAATCAATGCTTCCTATGGATGAGGTCAGAAGAAGCTTATCAGTTCTGTTTTTCTTTCTTGAACACATTAATAAACTAATCTTAGTCTCCTGATCAGTGGAGTCCTTGAAGGGAAAGAACACAGCAATTATTCTACTCTGGGGCGCCTTTCTGAACACCACCTCCCCATCTTCTTGTCCGGCTGGGTGCATGTCCAGTGGCTACCTGTGACCTGCCAAGGGACGGCTGTCTACATTGTGACCCCTGGTGTGCACCCTACCTGTGACTGTCTCAAAATTAATGCAATAAAAGTCTACAGTGAGCAGAAATATCAAAATCTTCAAGACACTGTTACTGAATTTGCCCTTTGCCCTAAGCTCCACTGTGCACGTACCTGTGAAAAATCCTAATTTTTTAAGAAACACATGGTATGACAATACTATTTATCTTGATGGCTATATTTTTGGCACCCTAGTGCATTTTCTGTCCAAGGCGGCTGCCCCATTCACCTTTCTCTGTGCTGCTCCAGGCTCTGACTGGGGACAGGTGGGGGAGGGCTCCCTTGATGCACAGAATCACTGCAGACCCACCCCTCACTGCCACCAACTAGCCCAATGACTGGCGAGTCACTTAGTCTCTCCATCTCTAACAGGAATAGCGTAGTCTTTAGGAGACTTGTGAGGCTGGTCAGTTGTCTTGAATATATATATATATATATATATATATATATATATATATATATATATATATATATATTATGATCTTGTTAATCGTATTTATCTCTGATTGAATTTCTCCCAAAGTACCCTTCCACAATGAGTTGAACATTAAGATCAAACAAACAACAGGAAGGATCCCAGGTCTTTTGGTAGTGATGGTTTGGGACAGAACCACGAGAGGGAGCGAGTCGATGCACTTCCACTAGGAGTGTGACTGCTTGGGGAGCGGGATCACATATAGTGTCAGCCCACGACGGTGCCACCGTGTGCCATGGATTTTCGTGCCTCTCGCGCTGCTTTGCATCACACCTGTCTTGTGTCACTGCTGTACCCTTTATGCTAATATCAGCTACACATCTGGAATCTTTGTCTGAGGGCTGACACCTCCAGAACTCCCACAACACACTGACCCACCCACCCCCCACTGTACCATCTCTTGCCCAGGCAGGCCAATATTTTATTTAAAGAAGATAATTTTTAAAATATGAGTTAACATCAAGGAAATTCTCCTCCATCCTGAGCTCATGAAGAGAATACTGGTGGTTGATTTAATTTTGTCTTATTTGTATTCCACATAAATGAAGATGGTTTAGAAGCCATAAGTCATCTTTGTAACTTAGAAGACCCAGAAATGGTAGTGTCATTATGGATTTGAAGTCCGCTCCTGCCCTGTGCCCCTGGAATGTCTTAGGATTCTTGGGGACCTGTAGGTAGACATATATGTGTTATGGTTTGTATCTAGATGTCTCCCCAAAGCCTCGTGTAAGTCATGGGGTGGACTTCTAGAGCTGTGATTAACTCATGATCACTGGGATTATGGGTGTGAGTGCTACACTCAGCCTGGGTCGGACAGCCCGATGCAGCGCAAGGCAGGCAGGCTGCTCTCTGTTGCCACTGTCGCCCCTGCTCGTCCCTTTTGCCCCTGCTGTTTTCTGCCACCATGAACTGCTGCTCTCTGTCAGGGGCCACCCTGCCTTGGAGCCAGCTGAATATGGACTAAAACCTCCACAAACTGTGATTGAAATAGGTCTTTCCTTCCTTAATCTTCAGTGTTGGGTATTTTATCCCAGCAATGAGAGAAAAGTAACCAACACAACGTGTCAGATGGTACATACTCGGTGACTATGTATCCCATGTCGGAGAGAAGCTGGAACGTCCTTTTGACCACCTGTGGCATGCCTGATCTAATTTCTTCTGTTTAGAGCCCCCCACCCCCACCCCAGAACCACCACCTGCACTTTACAGGCCGGAGCAGCTGCAGTGCTGTTGCTAGTGACTGTTCTGTGCCCTTTTCACTCCTGTCCATCAGTCCTCACTGCTCAGCTTCCGGAGAACCAAAAAATGTGGCCACCTCCTCTTTTAAAAGTTTTGCACAGGATCTGTGGGAAACACCTCCAGGGTGACTGTGGACCAACTACGGAGCACCTCTGCTACCCCGGCCCCAACGCCTGTGACAGATCTGGGGAGATCTGAGGCCCAGTATTCAGGACACTGACTGGACTTTGTGCAACAAGCATGCTCAGAGATAATGAGCCAGCCGAGTCTGGACTCAGGGCCCTTTGTCAGTGCTGCGATAGCTCACCGAACACCACCCTAGGGTGTGTTATGTAATAGTGGTAGCCAAAGCAAAGTCACACTTCTGTTTTTATTGTCCCTTCAGCTTGGAACCAGCTGCATAGCATCATAATAGCTTTTGCTCCCTGGTGCAAGTGGAGCTGTTAATACAGATCCCCGAGAGAGGTGGAGCCAAAGGTTCCGATGGACGGGAACCCAGCCTTGCTCCCCCGAATCTCCTTACTGCTCCTCCATGGTCCATTTCAATTCTCTGGGACACTTGTGCTAGCTGTGTCCATGCTCCAGGTGATCCTTTACTCATCGTGTCAGCCAATCACAAGCAGTCTTGTGGGATGGTGAAATCCCACAAGAATTTTGGCTTAAGGTAAAGGCAAGCTTGGTAGCAACGTTTTCTCCAGGGACAGATTTGCTATTCATACCTTTTCTCTAGAGGGTCCTGACCAGCTCTGGGCCTAATTGCACACCCCCAGAGTGACAAGTTCCCCAGAGAGACAGGTTTAGCCAGCAGGGTATGGGGAGACCATGCAGCACCAGGCAGTGCTAAGCAAGAGGAGAGGTGGTTTCAGACGTCACCCTCTGCTTTCTGACCAAGGACAGCCATGTGCACAGTGCAGCCTTGGCTGGGAATGCCCCCACTGCTTCTGCCAATAGCTGCTCCGTGATTACTTTATGGGGAGTCTCGTTTGACTTTTGTTCTAGTGATCTGGCCTTGCCTCTCAGCCGGTGCAATATCTGGGCTCCCCAGGTGGCAGAATTTGACTAAAGGTTTCTGTGTGTTGGCTCCTCTGTGGACAAACAGACCCATTAACCCTGGGCCACTGCATCCCACGGTGCTGCGAATGTGGCTCACGACTTCTCGTTGACCTCTCTCTCACCCATCTAGCGGTACAAAATGAACGAGTGCAAATGAATCCTAATAATAACTTTCCTGGTAATCACGCCAGCCCCAAGGTTCTGTGCTGCACTGCAAACCTGGCTGTAACTTACACGATGGCTGAGGCTGTGGCTCACCCATCCCTCGTCCTACATCTCATCGTGGGCTCTATCTAGCATTGCTAGTTAAGGCTTTTAACAAAACTCCAGGAGAAAACATTTATGTGCTTTCTGCGCCCCAGGCATGGGCAGCATTTGGACAGCAGAGAGGCAGGGAGCAGCACTGATTTTCAGGCATACACAAGCTTAGAACCCTCGGCCCCCAGGCCCCTTTGGAGAGGCACAGGCACCATCAGCAGAAGCTGTATTCCACATGCAGTGTCCCCCTCTGTCCTTTAGCACTTTCTTCCATGCTCAGTTATTGCTCAGTTGTACACCAACCAAGCCCCTAGGGACTCTCAGCTCAAGGGCTCTGGGCAGGCAGGACGGTTCTCAAGGGCACGACAGTTTTTGACAACTCCGCTTATGCCATGTGAGTCAAAAGGTATTTTGTACAATGTTCCTAAATATAGCTCTTAAGAATCCCAAGAGTTCTAGGGAGAGAATGGCAGAGAAAGAAACTTTGCCAGTGGGACTATAGCGAGGGCTTGCACAAAGGCCTTTAGGTGCTAACCACGCTCGCTCCCACTGGCACCACTGTGCAAAAGGCCTGGCCTTGTTTGCCCCTGTCCCCGCTCACTGAAACTTTTTACCCTCTAGGTCAAAATGTGCTGCATTGCCTGCACCCAACAGCATTGTCTTGTCATTATGGAGCGTATTTACTCGTGACCCACAGGTTCCCAGAATCTTCCAAGGATGGAAGCAGAAGGTTGTTCAGTAACTAACAAATCTCTGAGTGCAGGGGAGGGACACACTGCCAGTCCTCAGCTGGCACTGCAGCTCCTGGGGGCTCACTGTGGTCTGCACTGAGCAAGGAGGTATTTCTTGGGGTGCTCTAAAGAGCTATGAATCTAAGCCCAGTCCCTGCACTTGCCTAAGCTTAGTCTGCTGAAGCTATCGCCCCAGTCTCTCCATCCTCTCTGGGCTTAAGAGAATGATGTAATCCACACATTCAGATGCTCACTGATTCAATTCTAGAGGAGTGGTCATCTAGTAGTTCCCTCCTCAGAGACCAGTGGACTCACTGGCCCAGTCATCCATGTTCATCAGGAGGGGAAACTTGGGTGGCTATTTGCCTCTGCTTGTAGATCCAGTTCCTGTCCTGAGGAATCTCTTCCAACTGCTGTGTGGTCAGGTTTGGCCGATGGGGGGCAGGAACAGGAGTGGAGAGGAGAGGAGAGGTGTTTTGTTTGTTTTTATTTTCTGCTCTGGTTTTACCTTGGGCAGCCCTGGCTTGAGAGTTCCCTGGACACTGGAGCAGAATTCTGAAGGCTGTGCTAGGGATGAACCCTGAGGAGAAGAGAATTTAAGGGTAGATGTGGACTGGCAGAGGTTAGTGAGAGTAAGAGCAGTAGGAAATGACGTCAGAGCAAGCTCAGCATCCCGGATGCAAGACTTTGGCCTGCACTGCAGTGATGGGCCGCTAACAGACCACCAGCTAGAGGAGCAGAGCAAGCAGGAATGCAGTAAGGGCTGGACGCTTGTGTCCAGGAGCTTTGCTGCACAAGGGAACAGGGAAATGGCACAGGGGCCAGAGGGGAGTGGGGGTCAGGAGGGGAACTTTGCCTTTTGTTGTGGAGGGCATCCCAACATGTTTGTGTGCTAATGACACGACCCCAGTCCCCAGAGGGAAGGGATGATAAGGGAAGGAGGAAAGTGGCCTGCAGGAGCTCAGTGCCGATGTTGTGGAGAAGGCTGGGTGGCGGCAGGTGTGGCCAGCCTCAGATGGGGGACACTCACCCCACTTACCAAAGGATGTGGTTATGGTCAGCAGGGAGATATGGCTCTTTCCTGCGTGTCTCTATTTTTCTGTGACCAGGAAACGATGTCCCAGCTGGTGGGAAGAGGAGGTGTGGAGAGAATGGCTCAGAAAGCTCCTGCAGGAGGGTGGATGCAGCCCACCTGGGACTCTGGGCCCCCAGGGGCTTGGGGCCACACCCCCTGGGCCTCCCCTCCTCACTGCCAAGAAGGCTGTCAGCTGCAGGTCTCAGAGAGCTGCTTTAGCCGGGCGTGGTGGCGCATGCCTGTAATCCCAGCACTCGGGAGGCTGAGGCAGGAGGATTGTTGTGAGTTCGAGACCAGCCTGAGCTACAAAGTGAGCTTGAAGCCAGCCTGAACTGCATAGCGAGACCCTGTCTCAAAAAGACAAAAAAAAAAAAAAAAAAAAAAAAAAAAAAAAAAAAAGAGAGCTGCTTTATGCTGAGGGCAGCTGGATGGTCTTCCCGTGCAGAAACACCACACGATTGATTGTTGTGCTTATTATTTATTACATTTTATTTATGTAAGCAATTGCCTCCTAATAAGACGTCAGCTGCTTCCTGGGCCAGGAAGCTCGCGCATGGTCATTTTGTGCATTTGGGACACCCTGGAGGACACAGCTTAGCCACAGAAATGCTGGAACAGGGGCCATGCCCCGAGGGATGCCCACAGACTGCCACTCTGTCCTCCCAGGGACCTGTTGGTCTGCAGCCACCACAAACATGCCTGTCCCCCTGTGCCCTCACTGGTAGCATTCTTTCCAGCTTTTCCATACAGTATGTTGAGGATATTAGTTCCTGATCAGTCCCTGGGGTTGTCAGTATTTCTTTCCAGTTGAGATATATATATATATATATATTTTATTTATTTATTTTATTATTTTTTTTTTGTATTTTTTAGGACAGGGTCTACAGGGTGTTCAGGGTCTCACTACTAGATCAGAGTCATAGTGATCTGCCTGCTTACAGCCTCCCAAGAGCTGGGATTACAGGTGCGCGCCACCACGCCCTGTGTTCCAGTTGGTTATTTGCCTCTTGATTTTATCATACCTTTGTTCCATGCATAATTTTTCCTTCTTATATGGCTTGTTTTATTAATATTCTTTTCATGGCTACTGGGGTTTCTGTCATATTTAAAGATGTCCCTCCTACTCCGAAATTATTTATAAAATATCCCCCATATTTATTTCTGCATCTTCAGGCCTTCAGTTTTTTACACGCAAAGAATTGTTCGTTTAAATGTTTGATCCATCTGGTATTTATTTTGGAAAAGATGTGAGGCGGGAGTGGAGAGAGATGTTCACAGTTGCTTTTTCCCTGTTTACGCAGAGTGAGAATTGTGCAGGGCAGAAGGCCAGTCGCTGCGCTGGTCCTGCCAGGCGGGCCAGCCACGCTCCTGTTGGAGCCTCGGGAGTCTCTTCTGTGAAGGACGGCTGAGCAGGGTGGCTCCCGAGGCCCTTCATCAGGCCGACACCAGGTCTGCCTGGGGTGTCCTCTTTCTTCTCTCTGGGCCCTTGGGAAGCTGAGATGGACGCTCAAGTTTTCCATGCTCAGTAGAAGAAACCACTGTCCTTTCTTCCTCCATGCAGACCATAAGTATTTATGGAGTGCATATTATGGGATGAATCCACAGGCCCTGTCTCTGGCATATCTGCCTCCTCACAAGGACTTGGAAATTGTTACATGCTGGGCCCACAAATAGAAAAAGATCTGGTACGGCCAGTAAGATAGCTCAGCAGACCAAGCACCTGCTTAGGCAGCACTGGGACACGGGTACGGCCCGCACCACATGCTGAGGCCCCACCCCCCAGCCTGCCACCGAGACCAGGCGTGGCGCACACCTGTGATTCCAGTGCTCAAGTGGCTGAGGAAGGAGGATCCTTGCAAGTTCAAGGCCAGCCTGGGCTCCTAGTGAGGTCAAGCCCAGCCTGAGCTGCATAGTGAGTCCTTGTCTAAAAAAAATAAAGTTATATGTCACGTTGACCAGGCTGTGGGGCCCTGTTGATCACTCTGACTCTGGTTAGATATCGCTTTGAAGCTGTGGTTTTTGTTTTGTTTTAAGATGAGATTAGGGGCCGGGAAGACGGCTCAGTGGAATAAGCGCTTCCCTGGCAGGCACAAGGGCCTGAGTTCAATCCCTGCTTCCCTCCACCCAACAAAAAAAAAAATCATGAGATTAACAGTTATTCTATTTGTTTATTTCGCAGAACTACAGCGGGTGCTCCCTGAGTGCTCTGCCACCCCGCCCCCGCACGTCTCACTTGCTAATGGAAGTGGGCCAGCACGGAGCTCACTGCACCAATCCCCTGAAGGCAAGGTCCCCCAGTCCCCTTGGATCTTAAAAATCCATCGCTTTTTACTCGCCGCTGTTCCCTCCACAAGTATCTGATTAGCCCCCAGCAGTTAGCTAACTTGGAAATTTGATCACTTGAGATAGAAGGCACATGCTAAAATTCCTAGAGGAAAATTCTGTGTGTGTGTGTGTGTGTGTGTGTGTGTGTGTGTGTAAGTGCTGAGACAGTCTTACTATGCTGTTCTGCCTAGCTTTGGACTCACTCTATAGCTCAGGCTGACCTCCCACTGTCAGTGATCCTCCTGCCTCAGCCTCCCAAGTGTTTAGATTACAGGCTTGCATCACCGTGCCCAGCTTGGAGAAAAATTCTGGTTTGGTCTTTAAGCTGAGAATAGTTGCTCCTGAGTTATTTGCACTTTGTGGGCTGGCTAGAATGTGGGGCACCAGAGCTGCGGTCCCCTCAACAGCAAAACACATTCCCAGCTTGCCATGCCCACACAAACCATGTCCATTAATTGCTTCACCTTCCTTCCAGAGGAACTCACATCCTCGGCATGACTCAGGGCTGATGGGCCCAGCTCAGCCAATCGTAGTCGGGGGTGTTGGTCCTGGGTGGCCAACCGGGGTCCTTCCCCAGGATTCTATCTGGAACTGACAGAGCTGCTTTGGTTCCTATCCAAAGGCCATAGGAGGTCAGGCTGGAGACCTGCCACTCCAGGGACAGCTAGCCCGGAGCCTGAGGACACCCCAAGTCAGGACACAGAACACAGCACCCAGAGATGAAAGTCTTGATTCCAGTTCTCCCTAAGATGAGGGAGAAAGAACTTGATTCCAATTCTTCCTCTACTGCTCCCTCTGGGCCAACAAAATCCCAATCCCATTTTCTTAACATACAGTTAAATTTCTGTCTCTGAAAAAGTCCTACCAAATAACTTCTCTTTATTTTTTTATTTTTTGGTGGAACTGAGGATTGAACTCAGACCCTTGCGCTTGCCAGGGAAGCGCTTACTATATTGAGCTATCTCCCTGGCCCCTAAACTTCTCTTTTTTTTTTTTTTATTTTTTTATTTTTTTGTCTTTTTGAGACAGGGTCTCACTATGCAGTTCAGTCTGGCCTTAAGCTCACTTTGTAGCTCAGGCTGGTCTCGAACTCACAACAATTCTCCTGCCTCAGCCTCCCAAGTGCTGGTAAACTTCTCTTTATTGGTCTGGTTTTTCTCTCTTTTTTAGACAGAGCTTCACTACATAGTTCAGGCTGGCCTTGAACTCCCTATGTAGCCCAGGATGCAAGGCAATCATCCTGCCACAGCCTTCCAAGTGCAGGGGTTACAGGCCTGCACTGCCCATACTTGGTGGTTCTTCTCACTTCATTAATTTAATCATGTGTTTGTTTGCTTTGCTGTTCTTATGTAAATTTTTTTCTAGAACATTCTGGGGAGGAAAGAAAAAGAACTGGAAAAAGATAAGTAAAGAAGGTAAGTAGCCCAGTGTGGTAGTGTACATCTGTAATCCCAAGGAGGCTGAGGCAAGAGAATCTCCAGGAGTTTGGTGCCAGCCTGGGCTACATAGTGAGTACAAGGCCAGCCTAAACTATAAAGCAAAGACCTGTCTCAAACAACAAAAAGAATGCAAGCAGTGTTATGTAGGCACATTTAGTAACTCATCACAGTCCCTGTCCACCAACTGCCACGGCCTGCTCTCTGCTCCGTGGTCCGCTGCTGTGGCTCCTTGCTCCCTGTCTGTCCCCGCAGCAGTGTGGTCAGCAAGCCACCATAGTGGGGGCTGGGCTGAACAGGACTCCTCCAGCTGGGCTCCATGCGAAGCCTGTCCCACAGGCTCCAGCAACACAGAGGTCTTGGGAAGCACTTACTCTGCGGATTTAGGTGGAACCTGAGCCGGTAAATCCTCCTCTATAAGAAGAGAACTTTCTCCTCCTAACTGAAGAGAGCCAGGCTAGGGATGGCTCACTAATGCCTGGGATTAGCCATGTCTGCCAGTCAGTTTTTAAAGTTACCCGAGCAAGAAAAACTAAGAACGACTACAGAAACCAAGACTTAGAACCTTCAAGCGCATGTTGGTCGTTGACTTTGACGCACAAAGCGGGCTTGGAGGTGTGTAGCCCAGGCCCTCCAGCCGTGTAAGCCAATAATCCCGGGCTGGGAGGGCGGCCCAGGGGGTGAGGACAGAGACCTCATTTTCTTTCGGTGTCCCCTTCCTCTTCCTCATGTTTCAGAACCTTAGCATCTCTTTCCATTCCTGATGAGGACACGGTCCAGCCGGCCCCTCGATCGCAGACCTGTGGCCTCCGGGACTGGCCAGAATGAGGTTCTGTTGCTGCTTCTGTGCTGCGTCACAGCGGTCTCACAGATGGATGCCTGCATTCCCAGCTGCCCCCAACCTTCGTGCCGGCCTCTCCGGCTGGAGCCCCTCTCCCTCCCCCTCCACCCCAGGACCTCCATGTCCCCTGAGGCCTCATCCAAGGCCACCTCGAGGACCTGCACTCCCCTTGTCACTGTCCTGCACATTTACGGCTCCCATGAGTTTATGGCCTGTGTTGCACCCTGACACAGCCTTGCTGGATTTCTTCCTCCATAAAAGGATTTTAAGCAACGGCTGCTCACTGGAGGTGAGCATTGGTAGATCCCTAGATCGGTGTTTTACTGGAGAAACAGAGGTAACACTAGAAACACAAATGTGGAAGACAAGATTGCCTCATGATGGTCAGCCAGAGGCGTGCAGAGGGCATCTGCCCACGAGACTAAAGGTCGCAGTCCAAGGTCTGGAGCTTGCTGCAGTGTCCTGTGTGAGTATCCGCTGGCCAAGGAGTCTGTGACGAAAAGCTGAAGAAATCTCCAGCAGAAGCCAAAGACTCTGTGCTGGGCACCAGGAGATGCTGTCCAAGGTGAGGCACAGACTGGAGCTCCTTCAAAGAAAGGAGTAGATCGTCCTTCCTCCTTTTCCCTTTGTGCCGTCCAGGTGGTGAACCGCCCTAGGGTGGGTCCTCACTCCCCAGGGTGTAGACTGGCAGAGCTGATTTAATTAAACTTCTCAGATTGACGCACTCACTCAACCATCACAGTCCCCAGATTTGACCCCACTTAAGCCCCCAGCACCATATATCCCTTAAGAGCGATCAGTAGGAAAATAAGTGAATTCCAAATGCTGTCCCAAGAAACTTAAGCACAGTAAGGAGCCACAAGGATCCACTCCAACTGCAAATCACAGTTGCACTCAGCATTCAAAGCCACCATTACACCCATGAGCTTCAGGCTTCAATTGTAATTAGGGCAGCGTGGTTCATCTGTAGTCGAGGCCAGGAATTATCAGGTCCCCATGACATACTGTTGATGGGCAGGCTTTCTAGGGAGATGCTGGGTGTGAGTGGCTCCTAGGAGCCAGGTGTGCCCTGCACATGCCCAGGATCCCCTCGGAGGGCATATCCTGACCCAGGAGGTAGAAGCAAGGGTGTGTGGCAAGATCTGCACTGCAGGACATGACCCAGGGGCACCTCCAGCCCTTTGCTCTCTGTTTTAGGAGGAAGACACTGAATGCAGAAACCAAGAAGGACTTGTCCGAGGGCACAGAGCCCCAGAGCCGCTGTTCATGCTGCTGCATAGATCCTCTCCCAGAGCTAGCCAAATGCTGGGTCCTACTGCTGTAGCCGGCACCCACTAGACAGCCATCCAGTGTGGCCCTTTATTAACGCTTGAAGGAGAAGTCTGGTGTGGCGACACAGACCGACAGCCCTGGCCAGCACTCAGGCCACCGAGGCAGGGTGGCCGGGCAAGGGCAGCGGAGCATCATGGTTTTTGAAAGGCTCATCGTGGCGGGTGCATAATGCCCACATTTATTTTTTAGGAGTATTTCTATTGATGTGTTATAAATGTTAATGTTGTGAAATGTATTATATTAAAAATGTGCATTTAACAGGAACATAGAATATCAATAAAATAACATATTAAAGTTTTAATATGCAATGAGTGTTTAGAAAAAAGCATCGACATTTTCAACACCAACTGTTTACCTGCTTACAAGATCTAAAAAAACAAGAGTGGTGTCTTAGTTATTCTTCTCTCACTGCTGGGACAAATACCCGACACCCAAATTGAAGGAAGGGGAGGTTTATTTAGCTCACAGTTACTGGAGGGTTCAGTCCACACTCAGCTGGTTCCCAGGCAGAGGGGCACAGGGCAGAGCAGCAGCTCATGGCATCCGCACAGCAACAACAAAGAGCAATGCGTGGTGGCGCATGCCTGTAATCCCAGCACTGGGAGGCTGAGGCAGGAGGATTGTTGTGAGTTCGAGACCAGCCTGAGCTACAAAGTGAGCTTAAGGCCAGCCTGAGCTGCATAGTGAGACCCTGCCTCAAAAAAAGACAAAAAAAAAAAAAAAAAAAAAAGAGCAATGGCTGCGAAAGTCTGTCTCTCTCTTATATTCCATTCAGGCTCTCTGCCCCGGGGGGAGGGGGGTGTAGTACTCACACTCATAATCCCAGCAGTACTAAGACCCATACTCCT
Source organism: Ctenomys sociabilis (assembly GCA_004027165.1). Lineage (NCBI taxonomy): Eukaryota > Metazoa > Chordata > Mammalia > Rodentia > Ctenomyidae > Ctenomys > Ctenomys sociabilis. The sequence continues at coordinate 11,275 of PVKA01016666.1, read as the reverse complement.
GGCCTTGGATCACACATAATCCCAGTGGATCATGAGTTAATCACAAAACTCTAGAAGTCCCCACCCCATGACTACATAAGGCTTTGGAGGGACAACTAGACACAAACCATAACAAGTGGAAATAAATTATTGTGTGAACTACAATGAAAATAAAAATATCACTCAGCCATAGAAATGATCTTTAGTTCAGTGATCACAGCTAAGGCAGGGTTCACACCTGACAACAGCGTGTTCCGTACACGCGTATCGCATACACTGACAGTACATGCAAGTGCTTTGGCTTCCTGTCCTCCTTGTTAGGACATAACTGACATCTCACTGGTCTTGCTGTTTTGTTAGGTGGTTCTTGTGATGTTGTCATCTGTGTGCTCACCAGTCTGATCCACAAATCTTTTGAGGAGTCCTTTGGGTAGATACATGCCGTTCTTTCTCTGCTGTCCTTGATCACTTGTGGATTCCTCTCCCAATCTTCTCAGAAAATTTCCTCCTTAGTTGGGCATGATGGTGCACGCCTATTATCCCAGCACTCAGAAGGCTGAGGCAGGAGGATTGTTGTGATTCGAGACCAACCTAGGCTACAAAGTGAGCTCAAGGCCAGCCTGAGCTATATAGTGATGCCCTGTCTCAAAAAGACCAAAAAAAGAGCCGGGCGTGGTGGCGCATGCCTGTAATCCCAGCACTAGGGAGGCTGAGGCAGGAGGATTGTTGTGAGTTCGAGACCAGCCTGAGCTACAAAGTGAGCTTAAGGCCAGCCTGAACTGCACAGTGAGACCCTGTCTCAAAAAAGACAAAAAAAAAAAAAAAAAAAAGACCAAAAAAAATCCCTAATATTTTCTGCTTGTTATTTTCTTTGTATACTATTAAACTATTTGTGCCTGACATGTTTAGGATCCAGTAAAACACACCATTGTCCAAGGCTGTGTGTTTCCAGTGGCATCATAGCTGTGTATAACCCGTCAACGACATCTACTCTGCCTTTGTTGTGTAATGTGGCCATTTCTGGCTTCATTTGTGTTGAGGATTCCGTATTAATGTTTGTCTCTTTCTTGTTTTGAGACAGAGTCTTGCTATGTAATCCAGGCTGACCTTGAACTCACAAGACCCTCCTGCCTCAGCCTCCCAAGTGCTGGGATTATAGACATGCATTACCATGCCCAGCTTCACTGTTAGTCTTATTGCCATGGTGTAAAGTTGACAATACCAATATTACTTGTTTTCTGCATCACATAGGAGCCTGATGCTATATCTTTGTGAAATCCAGAGATTATACTGTACACGTTTCTATTGTAAACTTGCAGCATTGTTCAGGAATCCCAGCTTTGTTCTTTGCTATAGTTTCCCTAACTGGTATTCTTTTAGCAAATGTAACATCAACAGGTAATTAGTGAACCAAATGTCAAATGTGGCATTATGTTACTTTATTTATTTATTGATTTTTGTGGTACTGGGGATTGAACTCAGGACTCTGTGCTTGCCAGGCAAGCACTTATTCTACTGAGCTAGCTCCGCGGCCCCTATGTTAGTTTCTGAAATAAGAGCAACGAGTCTTTTCACATGTATCACTGGGTGAAGAAAGACCTGGAGGCTGAATTCCAGGGTAAATTTTCACATCTACCAGGGCATATATTTTTACACCATATTTGGAAGGTTCCTTTGGTATATTTTGCTTAAACCCTCAACGTTCACTAAGTCAGATGAGTCGGTTGCAGGGTATGCAGATGGTGTGTAAGCTGCTAGACGGTTTGAAGCACAGCTTTCAGAGAATAAGCGCACAGCAGCTAGATTGTTGGATTGTCTCTCTCTTGAGAGGTCTTGTCATCAAAACGTGGCCAATTTTACAAGAACCCTAAATCTCTAGAGAGTCCAGAAAACCCTCAATGCCACGTCTGTCACTTTGCTATAAATCCTTTAGATTCTGACAGAGTAATAAAGCCCTGCTAGGGAGGCTTTTAATTTCAGACAGTGAGGTGTCATAACCAATATAATCTTTAGTATTACTATCGATGCATCTGGGATGTTTCACTCGTATTTCATTACATCTCGTAGCATATTGTTCGTTACAGCTAATTTCCAGCAGTGAACCCCAGCCCTGGCACCCCTGCCTGGCAAGACCCTAGCAATATTTTCCCACTAGTTCTAACGTTGGGTCATTCAGGTATACACGACCACTTAGTAGCACTTTCACTACTCAAATATTTACTTACGTTACTGTTTTCTCCCTATTGGGATTATGGCTCAAGTTTGCTGGTGCAGATGATAAAGCACTGAGACATCAAGAAATCTTGACAAGGCAAGATTTTACCCCTGCAGGAGGACGCAAGCATGCCCTGCATGTGGCAGCAGGTGCACGAGGAGGCTGCAGCAGGCTCATCTGACCCTAACGTGTGAGAAACAGCTGAACAGCTGGCCTTCTTCCCGTTGGCTGGGCTGAAGGTTCATAATCCACCCTGGCTGGCTGGTTTGAGCAGCATGAAGGGAGGACCTGAAGGTTTGCGGGGGACAACTGATAACAGGAGAGTGGGGTGTGGGGGACAGAAAGCCCCTGCCCATTGATAAGCTGGCTGTCAGCTGTGTTCCCAGAATCCAAACTGTTGAACTAACATTTTCTGTAACTCTGTGTGATATAACGTGGGGGGAGGGGCAGCCTAGCGTGAATTAGAGTTTACGATGGAGGTAACCTTGTGTTTATATTTTTGATAGAAAAGAGAGGGCAAGGATTCCATACTCCTACCAGAGCCAAGGTCTTCCTTGTGCACTACTCTGTCCACCAGATCTTGCTAACCTCTCTGGCTCACCCGGTGACTCACCTTCCACCTCCTCCCAAAGTTGGAAAAGCCAATTTTCATGCAATATTATACTGAGCTGGGTTGATTCTACATGAAAAAAATCAGAAGGAAGCATTTAATAAGACAACTTATAAGTGCACAAAAATGTAGTTGTGTAGCATGGGTGACACTTACCTGTTTATGCTCTGACACACAGGCACGCACCCTGCCGTTTGTGGTTCCAAGTGGGGGACACAAAGACTGCTTCCTGCTTCCCCAGCACCACTGCTGAGGTGCCCAGCAGCTGCTAGTATGCCAAAGCACATGTTTGCACTAGAAAACTATGGTATGGGCTGCTCTGATCTGTGTGAAGACCCGGGGGTAGGCCAGCTAGGGCTCCATTACTACTGAGGCCCTGTCTCCAACAAACAAACACAACTTGAAGGAGGTGGAACATGCTATGGTAATTTGTAGGATGCGTGATGATTATCATCATTGTTGCTGCTACATCTTGCACATCGGAGCAGCCTACACACTGGAAGGACCCAAGTCACCTTCTGGGATGGGTGTTTCAGGGGTTACAGGGCAAGAGAAGAGTCCTGCTAGGGGTGATGGGGTGTCAGGGTCCCCAAGGCTTTGTAGCTACAGGGTCAACAGTGGATGTCACTGCCTGGTCATGGGGGTCCCAGGCTGGCTTCTCACTACACAGCTCCACTGCCTCTTTCTACAGAAAAGGGGGCTATGGGCTCTTCAGGGGCAAATCAACCATGGGTTTCTGGTGGGACCCCAGACCTGCCTGGTGTCCTCCTCATCTTTCTGCAAGGGGTACTTGACTGCTCTTCTCCCAGAGGCAGAAAGGCCCCATCTGTCTCCACTTCTTCTGCAGGCTTTGGGGGGCAGAGGACCATCCACCACTCATGGGAGGGGTCCCAGAGGTGACCCCCATGAGCCCTGTGTGCAGCACCCACACCCTCAGCTGGAGAAACATCATGGCTCATCCAGATGAATGGGGGTGCTGTCTTCAAAGATGTCACAAGTCACTTAGTGGGGTGGGGCATTTTGACCTGACCTCCTGGCTGTGCAAATACCTCAGCGCGTGCGTACACATGACCAGGGATGTGCGTCACCTGGCGTGGATCACAGTAAGCATGGCTGTCCACGGCCACTGCAGGGTAACTCGGTGTATTGTTGGCAGCAAACTTTCCTCTGCGGGCAGAGACCCTATTGGTGAGTGACATAAATCAGAAACACAAACTTAAATATCGCGTGGTTTCTCTTTTATGAGAAACCCATAAATAAATTTTTCCCATAATTTTATTGAAGAACAAATAGCAATGGGACAGTTTCAAACCAAATTAGTAGGACAGATTCAATAATTAATACATTGCGTATTGTTTTCTTAGTGGTTGTTTGCTGTACAAGGTGCAGACATGATATTCTATTTACAAACACTATTAGAGCAGATCCCTCTATTCATTGAATTAAGAGAATGTAGCTGTATACCCATCTTTTTTTCAAAGCTGATTTATAGGACAGTTTCAATTATTAATACTTTTTACATTGTTATCTTCCTAGTGATTATCCATAGTACAATAAGCAGACAGGATGTCCTGTCCGAACACTGTTAGTGCAAATCTTTCTATTCATAGAATTGCATGAAAGTAGCTGCATATTTATCCTAACTATTCTGTACATACAAATACAGAATGGTCCTTCCTTTGTATCCCCTTTTTTTGCTCAGTCCTGTCAGGGATGGGTATTCTGTTGGCATTCAATTATTATAGGTGTTTGAATTCAGCGTAACACTCCAACACAACCGAGCAGTCCACAATAGTAGTGGGTTATCCATGGAAGTTGTTGCTTAGAGCCATTTACAGCTCAGCATTTTAATATGGCTTTACTTTACATATGTCATTTACCATACTGTCTCACAAGTAGAAGTTTCTTTATGAGTAATAAATGAAAAAAAAAGACACAAGGAAAAATATTGTTATAGGACTATTCTGCTACAAGGCTGTATATAGTTAGATTTCTAAATTTCTGTGTAATAATATGTGTATACTACTATTTAAAAAAATTTTCCCCTCATATTTGGTAAGGACTTAAAGTTCAATATATCAACACTTGATGGAAAATATCTATTCCATGTTATACCTAAGATGTTTGATATTTAGACAGATAGTTAGGATAAACCGAACTGCATATGTTGCAGGGTAATAATCAGCTTCCCTTCTGAATGGTTAACAACCTAAGTTTGCAGATCAAAAATTGGAGAAATGGAAGGGCTTCAAGGTCAGCCAACATTTTGGCCCTAGCCTTTCAAGGTCAGTCAAGACTCAGGACATAGGAGAACCTGTATTGTAACATCGTGGAACTCAGTTGTGCCCCAAATTTCCTGATCAAGGAGATTATGGAGCCACAGAGGAATGCGAGCAATGATGTATAGTGTGCCTAAGGAGAGTCACACGGAGAGAAACTTTCTCTCAGGCTCTCACAGAGAGCAAACTGGTCAAGCAATGGTTGTGACTCATCCACAAGGCTGACACTGACAAAGGATCTACAAAGTGCAGTACAGGGTTACAGGATAAACCCTGAGGGGACTTGACTGACCTTATCAGAAATAAATTTTAGAGCAAAATAAAAGATAGATGACAGCAAAAAGTGAGATAGAAGGAATGAAAACGAAGAATTAAGACGTGTTAGGCAGCCAGGAGTGGTGCTGCACGCCTGTCATCCCAGCACTCTGGAGTCCAAAGCAGGAATATTGTGGAGAGTTCAAAGGGTATGAAGCGAGCTCAAGGCTGCCTGAGATCCTGTCTCAAAAGGCGGGGAGGGGAGGCACATGCACCAACTCTCCAGGACTAGTATCGTAATATTCTAAAAACATGTACCAATAAAAATAAAAATTGTAAAAATAGTGAATATATAAATCAGTCACATGCTTCTGTTAGGCAGCCTTCTGTTGCTGAAACAAAATCCTGGAGGTCATCAACTCAGCAGGAGTGTGGTAGGTGGACAAGTGGTGGGCAACTTGTGACGTCCAGCTGCACCGAATCAGAGCAGTGCCGGGTGCTGGGGGCCGACTGAGGGTTGCTGCCAGCAGCATCAAGAGATCTGGAGAAGAGGAAGTGCTGTTAGGGCGTTATTGGCTGCCCTGTAGCTGTGGTTCTTCTGGAGGAGCTTGCCACACTGGCTTTCCTTTTGATTGGTTGATTGATTGAAAGGTCTCACTATGCATTTCAGACTTGTAGTGATCCCTCTATCTCAGCCGCCCCAGTGCTGGGACTATAGGTGTGTTCCCCCACTTCCAGTTTTGGTGGCTGGCACGTGCACCTAGGGTTCCAGCGTCAACACGGCATGAAGTAGCAGGGATTGAGCTCAGGTCTTTGCACTTGCCAGGCAGGTGCTTGTACCACTGAACTATCTCCCCACGCAATGCTGGCTTTCCTGATAGGATCTTGGCTGTTGTTGTCCTCAGAGGAGCTCAGGACCTTGTCTCTGAGGATGGCTGAGGCCCTTTCCAGGGGAGCTGAGATCCTTGCTTTGAGCATTGCTTCCTGGCTCTGAAGGGGAAGATGGTGCACTGTTCAGTCTCCTGGACAAGCTTGCTGTCTTGTTTTCCTGATACAGACTCAGCTGTTCTCACTGTCTGAGGTGCTCAGGACCTCATTGTCACTGAGAATGACTGTGGTACTTTTGAGGGCGCTCTCGTTTTTTGCTTTGAGCATCGATTCCCGGCCGCAGCGCAGATCCCTCAGCCAGCCAGCCTGGATCCTTCCTCTCGTTGGCACGGACTTTGCGGCTGCCACCAGTGACCTTTGGGCCTTCCCAGCACAGATCTGTGAAGCGGGCCTGCATGAGATGCTGTCGTGGGCTTCAGGTCTTCAGCTGGACTCATGGAGGACGCTGCCTCAGGATCCAGGCCCTCAGCAGGATTCCTCGGGGCTGTAGTGTGTGGGCAGATTTCCTGCACTCTCTTTGTAGGTGACTCCTGAGTGACTATTATAAAATAATCCTAGGGCCGGGGAGATGGCTCAGTGGAATAAGCACTTCTCTGGCAAGTGTAAGGGTCTGAGTTCAATCTCCGGTTCCACCAAAAAAACCCAAAAAATAAAATAATCCTGTAAATTATATATCCTGTATTAAATGGTTTCCTTGCAAACCCTGACTACAGTAAGGAGGAAACGTCGATTGTGGCACTCAGGTTGGAAGCTTCTGGCCAGTAAGCTGGTGGCCTCCATTGATTTTAGGCCGAGTGGGCATAGCAGGTCATGTGGGAGGTGAGGCCTGGAAAAGCCACAAGGGAGGGGCTGTGGTCCCCGACCTCCCTGAAGACCTGGCACAAGACACCACCTCCTCATAACACCCCCCACAGGGGGAGATGAAGCCATGGACAGGGAGGCCTCTGGGGGACCCCAGCAATGCTCATCTCCGGCCATTCTCCAGGACCCCAGGCTGGACTCACTTTCAGGTGCTTTCCTTTTTATTTACCTGGCAGTGCAGTGGGTTGTGGACACCAGCATAGCCACAGTCGAGGGAGGGACACCGTCTCTGTGTCATGACTGTGGTGATGTCACTGGTGGGAGGGCTCTTTCAGCTGCACCACGATCTTCCCCTTCACTATGCTTCTCACCCTTATTTCAATGGCTTGATCGCACCTGTGCCTTTTCTCACATCTTTTCCTCCTCTTCATCATGGCTTTTATTCATAACTCAGCAGTTAGGATCAGAATCTGAGTGTTTAGATTGGTGAGGATCACGGAGGGAAATTACTGTGTAAAACAAGCTGAAAGGTTCATCTTGCTTTTGGCTTTGGGGATGTCCCAAGTGATACGGAACAAATACTTACTTAGAACACGGCCATTGCCTACCCTGCGTGGCCGCTGCGAAAGGAACTAACGTTTCTCACCTGTTTGCCACAGGACCACAGTACTGTGCAGGGTGCCTTCAAGCCACCTCTGCTCTCCAACACCATCTTCCAGCTCAGTGCTGTCCCTGTGTCCCGGTATAGAAACTGGGGCTGGGAGAGTCGCACACACATGGCTGGGATTACCCAGTAGTGGAAGGCAGGGCTCCAACTTCAACCAGCGCTGCTGTGAGTAGCCGACACGCGGCGCTGGGGCTGTCTGGCACTAGAAGCTCTGTCCCCACAGACGGCCACCGATCCGTCTAGAATAGTTTCTCCTAGGCCCTGGGAGACTTTTCTTGGTACTGTGACAAAGTATTGGACAGCCACCAAGAAAGGAGAGCGTTATTTTGACTCTGCTTTCTGTCCATTGTCTGGCAGCTCCCAGCAGGATAGCCCGGCAGAGGGGCCTACAGAGGAGAGCAGCGCGAGCAGGGTGGGGCCAGGGTGGAGGCGGACCCTCCTGGGCCACGCCCCTAGGACCGACTCCCCAACCAAGCTCCTCCTCCCAGGATCAGGTTTAGCTCTAAACTTAGCAGTTCACTACCCACGCCTGATCCACTCACCTCCCCAAACCCCACCTTTGAGGGGACATCTGGACATCAACCACGACATCTACATAAAACCAGCACCTGGAAAATTTCTTCTCTCATTTAAAAGATCTAAAAAAAGGCCTATCCTCAGAAGCTTTTGTTCAGGATAACGGGAGGGTAGTCTAGATAAGACTCCTTGTTTATTTATTTATTGCTGGCGAGATGGCTCAGTAGAATAAGTGCTTGCCTGGCAAGCGCAAGGGTTCTGCAAAAAAAAAAAAAGTATTTATTTTTAAAGATTTGTTTGGTACAGGGTCTCTCTATGCAGCTTGGACTCACAGTGATCTTCCTGTCTCAGCCTCCTCAGTGCTGGAATTACAGGCGTGCACCACCATGCCCAGTTTTGGTAGTCGGTAGTATGGCATGCAGTGCCAGGGATGGAACCCAGTTCCTTGCACTTGCCAGGCAGGCACTCAGACTGCCGAGCTATCTCCCAGCCTTCCCTGTTTGTTTGTTTATTTAGCCTTTTTGAGACACGGTCTCACTGTGCACTTAAGGCTGGCCTTGAGCTCACTCTGTAACCCAGGCTCACCTCAAAATGGCAACGATCCTTTGCCGCAGCCTCCCCAGTGCCGAGATAACACTCAATCTTGGGTCCCACAGCGCGCCCAGGGTTTCCCATGAGGTACCGGGGATCAAACCTGGGTCCTTGCGCTTGCCTCGCAGGCGCTTAAACTGCCAGGTCATCTCCCCAGCCCGAAGCTTGCTTTTAAATTTTTTGTTTTTAATCAGCACTCAGTGGTCCCTCTCAACTTGAAGATCAAGTCTCCTGGAGCACAGGAAATGTTTCTGCTGTTGTTCTTTCCTGTAGCCTCTCTCCTTCGTCCCTGGAACCCCGACCGAGGGGCTGCTGATTAGTTTCTCGGAGGGTCTGCCTCACAGGTCTGGCTGCGTCTGGCTGCGTGACAGTCCTGTGTGCGGATGCCAGGCTCCTGGTCCCCATGTGCAGCCTTCGTGCCCCACACACTCGGTGGGTCCTGGCCGCAGATCCTCACCAGATCATCCAGTTAACCCAAATCCACAGAAAAACAGTAATGGAAAGGTATTTCCTTCACACAATAATAAAAAAAAAGATCTAACAAAGTCATTAAAACAAGAGGCCTTCTCATTAAATTTGACATAGACCAAGGATCATCGGTGTTGAAAGAGTCAAGATTTTTTTAAAAATAATTTTATTGAGAAACAAATAAGTAATGAGACATTTTCAAAACCGATTAGGACAGTTTCAATAATAAATACATTGCATATTGTTGTCTTAGTGGTTATTCATTGTACAAGATGCAGACGTGATAGCCTGTCCACAAACACTATTAGAACAAATCTTTTGAGTCAAGATGTTTTAATTGATAATACAATCACCTGTGTGGTAAGTGAATTAAAGTTGACTGGGAAAATTCTTAGAAATAACAAGTTAATTTCCACTGAATGAGAGACCGGTGGTGGGGGGGGAAAACCCTTCTAAGCACAAGGCCCTGAGTTTGATCCTTGGTACTAGCAAAAAACAAAAAACAGTAACAACAACAACAACAACAAAAAAAAAACCCTTCAAACAAGGGGAGGAGATGCGGAGCTGGACAGAGCACACTCGCAATGCTGTCTAGAGCGACCACCCACAAATCCTCTCACCTCACCCCGCCGTGGGGCTTGAAATAATCCAGATATGTTCTCTCTAGCCACCTCCAAAAGACTAACACAGGTGAGAAGGTGGCAATGGCTTGTTTTTTGTTATGTTACGGGCAGAGCATTCTCAGCGGGTCACACAGAGTACACAGGTGTGTGTGGGGGAAACCCTTCTAAGCACAGATCCCTTCCAAACTTTGGGCAGGGGCCCACAAGAGGGGTCAAGCGATCATGTGGCAAGCAGGGATGGTGACAATTAGCCATGTGTGGTGGACATGCTTGTAATTCCAGCACTTCGGAGGCTGAGGCAGGAGGACTGCCACAATCCTGGGAAAACACAATGAGCACAAGGCCAGCCTCAGCAACATAGCAAGACCACCTAAAAAAGCCAAAGGCTGGATGCAGCAGCTCACATCTGCGGTGGGAAGCCCAGGCGAGAGGATCACTTCAAGGTTAAGGCCAGCCTGAACTGCACAGCAAGACCCTGTCTCAAAACAACAACAAATAAAAATAAGTAACGAAATCATGAATGACTCTTTGTACAGCTGATAAACCCTGGGATGGCGTGGCTGCCCAGGATGGCACACACGTACAGGCACACATACATCTGCGCGTGATAGCGTGGTTGAGAAGGCTATCCTGGTGGCCATCACCAAACTGCCTTCACAAGGACAGCGCTGTTCTCAGATCCCTTCCAAACTTTGGGCAAGGAGAGGAAGGATCACGACCCCACAGGTCTCACGAGAGAAAGCGGGCGCCCTGGTGGCTGGGAGCTGTGTCCTTCTTCCCATTAACAGTCACCCACAGGAAGGACCCTGGGTCGCTGGCAGCTCCATGCAGGCGGCCTTCCTCCCCCGAAGGGGTTAGGGTGTCAAACCCAAACCCGTTTCTCCAAGAAGACTCCGTGTTAATGGAGTGAAATCGCCACCATGAGAGTGCTTCACCCCCTCCCTGCCCTGAGGCCCCCCCTGCTTGAGGTGGGGTTCCCAAGCCCACCTGCAGGTGCTCAAGTCACAGGCCACACACGCTTTAGGAGGCAAAGCTCTGAGTCTGCAGAAGGGCAGGACTTAAGACAGGATTTAAGATACACACTTCTAGGAATTGGCTCCCGCGTTTCAGCCTGGCTCCAGGCAGCGCTGCTAGGAAAACGCTGCATGAGGAACGGCCTGGCCACCACCAGGACACCTGTCAGTCACCTGCGCTGAAGATGAAGCCTGGGGAGTTGGGTCAGCTGCAGAATGCAGAGGACTGAGAAGGGTCTCTAACACACTCCTCCATGGAAATGAACCACCTGAACAATCAGTTTCAAAGGTGCCTTTAACCTGGGTCCTCTTTGAAGGAGCTGAAAGCAATTTTTTGTTTCAATAGGATTCTCTGCCCCATTTTTAACTC
>PVKA01016665.1:17401-47549 GCA_004027165.1 Ctenomys sociabilis | reverse complement strand
ATTTTATTGAACTACAAATGTCAATCAGACAGTTTCAAGACACCTTAACAATATAGGTTCAATAAATTAATACATTGTAAACTGTTTTCATAATGTTTTGGCATTATACAAGGTGCATACATGATATTGTATTTACAGATATTATTTTAGCAGATCTCTCTTATCAGTAAATTAAGAGTGTAGCTGCTTACTTATCTTATTTTTTATACCTAAATTATATCAAAAATTGTTTTTAAGGGCACACCTCCAATGACTTTCTTCTCATTGGACCCCATTAAAAGTTTCTACCACTTCCTATTGGTATGACAGACTATTGACCTGGGTCTTTAATACATGGAATTTTGGGAGATATTTCCAATTCAATCTATAGCAATATCTTAGATATTACCATAGAAAATATCCGGGCTGTCAGCCTATTCTAGTTTATGATATCAGTTCATGAAATGCTTCTTTGAGGATAATTTTGTCAATTTGTTTTGTAATAAATTTGTCCTCTCTCCCGTGTCTATAAATATGTCCACAGGACTGAGACTGTTTTGTACCTGTCCCAATATGCTTATTTCTTTTGTTATCTTTGATTTCTTTATCACAAGATTACTTTTCCTGGAGGACTTACTTAGGCGGCTCTAGGTTCACACATTGGTTAAACTTTAGCCCTCTCAATGCCTTTCTCTCATTTTTTGTTTCTTTTATTAGATTTGAAAAGAAACAATAAATTTTCCTTTAAGACCTTATACTGATACACCCATGAAAAGTTTGATGATTCCTGCTCTGTGTTCCTATATTTTAATATGTTTCTATTAAAGGATTTAGACACACAAATTTTAGGGTTACTTTATTCAGCAAATAATAATATAAAGTCCAAATATGGTATCGCACTTGTATACAAAAATAGTATTCATTGTGAATCTAAATTTCAAATTTGACTGATCATCCTGATTTTTCTGGCAATCCCAAAATTTAGAATTTATTGTAGTATGTTCCATTCTCTCTTTTTTCACTCACATCTTTCCCATATAATCTATTCTCACTTACATATAGCATCTACATTACCTAAGAGTACCTAAATATAATAGGCATTCAGATATCAAGAAGAAAGAGTTTCTGGGGGATATCAAATTAGTTCAGCTGATTACTTACAGTGACATATTGGTGTGCATTATTTTAAAAACTGGTAGAGGAATAAAAGGCCATCTCCATCAACTTCCATGAGATGTTTTTGAAATAAAATAATCATTTAGAGAGAGATACAGAGACAAAGAGAAATTTTAGTAATTGATATGGTCTATTGATTTGGTTTAATTATTCTCCCAGTGTGGATTTGAGAATCATAAATTATATTGAATTTGTCACTATGCAATTTCATCTCTGGAAAGTTTGGACTCATAGAAATGTCTATCCAAACCTATCCCTAACTTATGTGTAATCTATGTAATTTGCATGTTGTTTATATCTGTTATCAACTTAACACAAGTATCTGTTTTAATTGAAATTTTTCCTGAGATGTCAATAGTCTGTACTCTTTACCATCACCTCTTTCACCCTTATCTCAGAATGAGACCACTCTAACTAAAACGTGAAAGAAAATTTCAAAGATAATTTTTTATCTGTTTTGTCCATGAATCTTCAGGAAGTTTGTGTTGAATTAATAAAAATCTTCACCAATTTACACGTAGCTAAGTACTTCTTAGCATATCTTATTTCTTTTATTTTTTATTTGGTGGAACTGAGGATTAAGCTCAGGCCCTTGTGCTTGCCAGACAAGTGCTTATTCTACTGCTCTATCTCCCCAGCTGCCATATCCCATTTCTGAAACATTATAAATGGTATTAGAATTATTTCCAGAATGTATAACTATTTTTAGAAATGGAAAATTTATTCTACCTTTTTGTTATAACTGTGTCCAAGAGGAATTTAAACTAATAATTATGAAATCAATTTACACTTCATTTCATGAAAAGTAACTTGAGTAGAAAGTGTTTTCAATAGACATCCAGCTGTGGACCTAGAAATAAATTGATCTATGGAGCCACAGTATGTTTTTCTAAAAAGATTATCCAAATTTATGCAGAATTTATGTTAATATTACCTTTAATTTAAAACACTAGGGCTGGGAGATGGTTCAGTAGAATAAGCACTTGCTGGACAAGAGCAAGGGTCTGAGTTCAAAAACCAGTTCCACCTAAAAACCTCACTATTTTTCAATTTTAAAAAATAATTTCATTGAGAAACAAACAGTAATTGTCTATTGAGACAGTTTCAAAAGCTATTAGTAGAACAGTTTCAATAATAGATACATTGCACATTGTGGTCTTAGTGGTTATTCATTGTACAAGATGTAGACATGATATCCTGTCCGCATACACTATTACAACAAAACTTTTTATTCATTGAGCTAAGAGAAAGTAGCTGTATATCTATCCTAACCATTTTGAATATACAGATACAAAATGGTCCTTCATTTGTATCCCCTTTCCTTTGTTTAGGAAGAGAGAAGAATATTCCTTTGCCATTTAAATATTGTAAGTGCATGAGTTCAGCAAAATATTCCAATATAGTCCAGTAGTCCATAATAATATTGGGTTTTCCATAGTACTGGTAATGTCAGATGTTGTTGACTTGAACCTCTTACACCTCAGCATATTAATATGGCTTTACTTTTTATACCTCGTTTTTATACTATTCTGCTGGATATTATGACCAAAATAAAGCAAGACCTACATAACAAGAAGTGTAAGTTTTGTATCTGATACTGTCAGTCAAGTCCCCTCTGGATTTATCCTGAAACCTTGTACTGCAGTTTGTAGATCCTTTGTCAGTGTCAGTTGTGTGGATGTGTCATGGCCATTGCTTGTTGATAAGTCTGATGGGCTACTCCTTGAGAACCTTGAGACAATGAAACTTGATATGATGGCGCTGAAGGATAGGGTATGACCACTCCTTGAATCGGATTTCCAGTGCTGTTGAGTTGGCCTCCAACTAGCCTCTGACTCTGGGGATGCCTGAGATTTTCTCTCTGTGAAAGCCTGAGAGAATGTTTTCTCTCCATGTGACTAGCCTTGGTCTCATCATCGATCACTTTCTTCTGTGGCCCCATAATCTCCTTTTTCAGAAAGTTTGGGATACACCTGGGCAACATGTCCCTACTGCCATCAATGCCACTTCTGCTCATCCTCTCATACAGCCTGTACTCAGGAACAGCTGGGATATGTACAGCAGCCCTCACAGCAGATGACTGCCTTTTTTTTTGTGCTCCATGCCACTATCACTCCAGTCAGCCTCATTACCACCCTAAACCTTCTGTCCATTATACTTCACATCTAAACCAATCACTGCCACAGCCTGCACAGCAAATAGGTTATCAAGTTATCTCCAGCTAGCAACAAAACTACCAAGGAATCATTGGAATTCAGCATCCCCAGAGTCAGAGGCTAGTTGGAGGCCAACTCAACAGCATTGGAAATCCTATTCAAGGAGTGGTCATACCCTGTCCTTCAGCGCCATCATATCAAGTTTCACTGTCTCAAGGTTCTCAAGGAGTAGCCCATCAGACTTATCAACAGCTTGTTAGGTTCTCTCTAATTAGTCTATTCAAGGATCTGTGCCCACAACAAGAGTGCCAGTTTACTAGTGTCATTTCACCTGGCCAACAAAATAATTTAAGCTTTTCAGTAGGTTACTTATGGCAACCAGAACCAGAAGTACAGTTTCCTTGAGCTACTTCACCATGTGGTTCCCAACAGCTTCAAGGCCACCAGTGTGCTGCTGTGCCGCCAGTGCTTCCTAGTGCAGGAATGGGGATGATGCAGCTCAGTGTACCAAACAATTCACAATCTGGTGCCCACTCACCACCTCACTGGAAACAAAATAAATATTACTGTGACAACCAGAGAGGGCAGAAGTGTTTCAAATTTAGCAATGTAGACAACATTGTCCAGGACAGCCGCCTCAACTCAGCAGTCCCATTATTTCACCACCTCAATCACTGGTGCCAGCTCAGCTATCCATCCTGAAAACTGTACATCCCTCTGGACAACTGCTTTCCATCATCCCTCAGTTTTCTACACCTTTCATCAAGGGACAGGGAGATGCCAGGTATTACTTGGGCAGCCACTGCATTACAACCCTCCTGCTGTTATGCATAGACACATTCCAAGCCAACAGGGTCAGTCAGGCAGTAGACCTGGAAACCGAGGAAGGAGACAAGCTAAAAAAGCTGCATCCACGGACCTTGGAGCAGGGATGCAGTCGCTGGGAAAGTCTTGGAAATTACTGAACTAACAGATGGAATAACTTGTATGGAAGCTGAAAGTTTTTTGGGGAACTCTTTAAAATTGGTGCCAAGATCCGATGGCTCTGAGACCCCCAGTTGCAGCCACAGCTGTGTTGTTGCACCCTCTGTTGTGGCAGTGGGGATAGCTCTGTCAACCCTGAACACTTTAAGCTCAATGATTTGGTCTCTACTTGTACTGTCTTAGCCGCATTCCTCTCCATTTCAGTTGCACATAATGCAGTGAAGAAATAAATCAACTCGGTTAACAAGTTTAAGGTGAGAACAAACAAGAAGTGTTATGACTTTCACATTTTGGAAAGGGCAAGTTCTCAGTAATACATCCACCTTTGGACCCTTTACTTTTGTGATTGTCCTTCCCTCCCCTTTCTCTGGTTGGCTTGGTATTTGGAGCTTCTGTTAACATATAAGTCTCCTAAGATGTGTGGTCATGGGCTAGAGCTGTTGGGAAAAGGCCACTGATCCCGTGCAAAGGGGGAAAAAGAGGCACACATATTACCCTAATTACAGGAATCCACACCAGAATGACACATGATTAGCAGCTTTTTCTAAGGAAATGCTGTTCAAATGCCCCTAAGTTTTATAGTTATTTTGTTTTATATTTATGAATTCTTATATCAGATCCAAAGCTCATTGTACAACAAATTATTCTTTAAAATTACTTTAATCAGTTTTGATCTGTATTTGTTTTTGTAGCCAGCACGCTGTGAGCCAACTTAAGATTTTGGGGAAAAAGAATGCAGGCGTAGTATAACCAAGTAAAAAAAAAGTGCATTCTTTTGGTTGTCTGAAGGCAATAAAAGCTCACAAATAGATTACTCTTGCCCTGAATCACTGAACATAGAAAGATTTCCCAGAAAATACAGAACTCCCCTATAGGTTCCTTTCCTTATTAATTTTGATAGTATGAATGTTAAGTATAAAGTAAATTATGTTCTTAATGCTCTTAATCAGACCACTTGAATTCAAAGGGATGAATTGGAATCATCCAAGTCAGGTAAACACTCACAGTTTTTGAAGTGTCCCTACAATAACTTTAAATTGTCACTTTCAGTTCCCCTCCTTGTGTATTTTTTTGTCACCTAAGGAAGCAATATTTGATGAGTTCTGGAGACTTCTTAAGTGGTTGAGAATTGTTTCCATTGTTTGCAGATTCCTGGACATCAAAAATTCGTTGCACTTATGAACAAAGAAACTTTTCAATTTCTGTGAAGTTTGCAAGGCTGTACAATGTGTACTGATGCAAGCCTTTTTCAGTTCAAGAGAATAAATGTTTACAAGTTTTTTTTTTTTATAAAAGAAAGTGTCGGACACAAGATGAGATACAGGATGTTACAATACAGGTTCTCTTATGTCCTAAGTCCTCACTGACCTTGAAAGGTTAGGGCCAAAAAGTTAGCTGTCCTTGCAGCCCTTATTTTTCTTTAAATTTTGGTCTTCAAACTTAGTTTGTTAACCCTCCACAAGAGAAGCTTAATGATATTATGATCTATAACACGGGCAGTTGAGCTGAACCTTACTATCTGTTTGAATATCAAACGTCTTAGACATAACATGGAACAGGTATTTTCCATCAAGTATTGGTATATTAAACTTTACATACAAAATGTGAAGAAAAAAGCACTAAAAAATAGGAACAAACAATTACATATATTTGCATAATAAATTATAAATATAACATATAGCATTGTAGCACGACAGTCTTATGACATTACTTTTTGTTGTCTCTTCATTTGTTACCCTTTTTTTACATAAATATTTACTTGAGACACAGTATGGCAGTAATTGGTATGACATGAGAAACAGTACACATTTAGAAGACCAGAATGATAGACATTCCAAGCTTGAGCCTGCTATTACACATTTCTATCTTCGGTGCAGTTGCTTAGTTCACAGGTATCAGCATATATGGTTAGTCAAGGTGAGAATCCTAGCAGTTAGATGCTAGTTTCAAAAGCATGCTGAAGATTCTCAGCAACATTGCCTTAACCACCTTGCGCATACAAATGTATGGCTTTGCCCCTGTCATGTTTCCTAGTATTTCTCTTTGCTGTCTTTTCATTGTTTGATGGTTAAGTTCTTACTTTTCTTTCAGTTGTGTTCTACCTTTCTATTTTAAAAAAATTTCTTCTTTTGAGTTCTTACATTAGGGAGACTATGATATTTACACTTATGGGTCTGGTTTATGTCACTTATGAGTATATCTTCAAGTGGCGTCCACTAAAATGAAAAGGTTTGAGTTTATCATTCTGTAAAGCTGAGCATTGTACAAAATTAACACATCTTTTTCATCCATTCCTCATGTGATGGGCATCTTTGTTGTTCTCAAAATTTGGCTATCAGAAATTGTGGTGCTATAAATGAAGGTGCACATATGTCACTATGATATGATATTTTCAGTTCCTATGGGAAAATGCCCAGTAGGGGGATAGCTGGATTGAATGGGATTTCCAGTCCTAGTTTTTTAAGATTCTCCACACTGATTTCCATGATGGTTGCACCAGTCTACATTTCCACTAACACTGTAGAAGGGTTCACTTTTGCCCACTGCTTTCCAACATTTGTTGCTGGTTGATTTGTTTATGATAGCCATTCTTTCTTGGGTGAGATGGTATCTCAGTGTTGTTTTAATTTGCATTTCACGGATGGCTAGTGATATGGAACATCTTTTCATATGTTTATTTGCTTCTATAATTTTGTCTTCTGAGAAGTGTGCTCCTCTCAGATGCCCATTTTTTGGATTGGATCTTTAAATTATGGGGCACTAATGTTTTTTAGTTCTTTATAAATTCTAGTGAGAAGACCTTTTCCTGAGTGCATATTAGTTAAAATTTTTTCCAACTTTGTGGGTTGTCTTTTCACTTTATTGGTAATTTCTTTTGACATGCAAAAACTTCTGAATAAGAGGAGGTCCTAGTAGTTAATTCTTTCAAGTATTAACCTGTGTGATTTGATTTTTGTTCATGAACTCTTTGCTTACCCCTATGTCTTCAAGAGTTCCTCCTACTTTCTCTTCCAGGGGATTTAGTTTTTCTTTATTAATATTTAGATCTTTAATCCATTTTGACTTTAGCTTAGTGCATGGTGATAGACATGGGTCAAGTTGTACTTTTCAGCATGTAGAGCACCAGTTTTATCAGCACCACTTATTAAAGAGGCTATCTTTCTTCCAGGAAGCATGTGTGGCCCATATGTTTGAAGACAAAGCAGCTGTGCATGTTTGTAGTAGATTCTTCTTCTTCTATTCTATTCCATTGATCCTCAGGTCTGTTTTTTTGGACAATACTATGCTGATTTTATGACAGTAGCTTTGTAGTATAATTTCAAGTCAGGAATTGTAATACCTACTGACTTGTCTTTGTTTCCCAGGATTGCCTTTGCTATTCTAGGTCTTTTCTGGTTCCAAATAAAGCTTAAGAATGATTTATCTAGATCTGTGAGGCATATTTGTGGTATTTTGATAGGGATTTCATTAAATCTGTACAGCAACTTTGGGGGTATGACCATCTTCACAATGCTGATTCTTCCTCTTCAGAAGCAGGGAATATCTTTACATTTTCAGAAATCCTCTATGATTTCCTTTTTTAGAGTACTGCAATTTTTCTTGAAAAGATCTTTGACTTCTGTAGTTAGATTAATTCTTAGTTATCTCATGTGATGCTGTTTTAAAAGGTATTTGTTCTCTAACTTCCTTCTCAGTGTGTTGTTATCTGTGTAGAGTAATGCTACTGACTTTTGAGTAGTGACTTTGTATCCTGCTATGCTACTGAATTTGTGTGTTAATTCCAGTAGCATCTTGGTGGAGTTTTTTGGGTGTTTCAAGTAAAGTATCATGTCATCTGCAAATAATGAGAATTTAACTCTTCTTTACCTATTCTTATTCCTTTTATTTCTCTTTCTTGTATAAGAGCTCCAGCTAATGATTTCAGAACTATATTGAATAGGTGATAGAGGACATTCTTGTCTTGTAGTAGATTTAAGAGTGAAATATTTTAGTTTTTCCACTTTTAGACTTACGTTAGCTGTTGGGTTGTCATAGATGTATTTTATCAAATTGAACTAGAGGTCATCGATCCAATTTTTCTGTAGGACTTTGAAAATGAATGAGTGTTGGAGTTGTCAAAAGCCTTTTCTTCATGAATTCAGATGATCATGTGATTTTGAATTTGGCACCACTGATATAGTGTATCACATTTATAGATTTGCGTATATTGAAACATCCTTGCATCCCTGGGTTGAATCCTACCTGGTCATGGTGTATAATCTTGATGATTTGCTGTGCTACTTTTCCTAGGATTTTACTGAAGATTTTTTGTCTATGTTCATGAGGGAGATTGGCTTGTACTTTTGTTTTTATTTGAGTCTTTCCCTGGTTATGTTGACAGTATAATACTTGCCTCCTGAAATGATTCTTGAATGATTGCTTCCTTTTCAGTTTCATTTCAGAATCTGAGGAGTATAGGTATTATATCTTCTGTTAATTTATTGAAGAATTCAGTTTTGAGTGCATCAGGACCCAGGCTTTTATTTGTCAGTTGGTTTTTGTTATGTTTTATATCTCATTGGCTGTTATTGGGTTATTGAGACTTCTTATATCTTCTTGATTCAATTTTAGTAATTTGTACTTTTCTAGGAATCTGTCCACTTTGTCTGTGTCTTCTAGTCTGTTGGAGTAAAGTTTCTCAATGTAGCTATTGAGAAGCTTCTGAATTTCCACTGGGTCTGTGGTAATTATACCCTATAAAGGGTAATTATACCCTTTTCATTCCTTATTGCTTGTATTTGAATTTTTTCTTTTCTCTTAATTTATTTTTTATTTTATTGAAGTACAAATATCAATCAGACAGTTTCAGGACACCTTAACAAGACAGGTTCGATAAATTAATACACTGAAAACTGTTTTCATAATGCTTTGGTATCGTACAAGGTGCATACATGATATTATATTTACAGATATTATTTTAGCAGATGTCTCTTATCAGTAAATTAAGAGTGTAGCTGCTTAATTATCTTATTTTTTGTACATGAATTATATCAAAAATTCAATAATTATTTTCCTAGTTGATGACCGTAGTACTAGAAGCCAACATAATATCCTGTCCAACCACCATTAGTGCAGATCTTGCCTCTCATAGGATTATGTAGAAGCACAGCGTTATCTATCCCAACTGTACTGTCTACACACACATATCATGATTTTTTCTTTCTATACCCCTTCCTTTGTCTACACCTATCAAAGGTGGGCACTCCTTTGACATTCAATTAACTTAGGTGCCTGAACTCGACACCACAGTCCAACCCAGTCCAGCATTCTGCAACAATAGTGAGTTATTCAAAGAAGTTGTCGACCATAGCCATTTATAGCTCAGCTTCATATGGCCCCGCAATGTATACTTCATTTTTATACTTTTCTGCTGGATGGTTAAGGCCTAGATAGTTCAAGACTTATATACCAACACATATATATTTCTTTTGTGGTCAGTGAAGTCCTCTCAGGGTTTATCTTATAGTCCTGTACATTATTCTGTAGATCCTTTGTCTGTGTCATCCATGTGGATGAGTCACGGCCAATGCTTGACCAGTTTGCTCTCTGTGAGAGCTTGAGAGAAAGTTTTCTCTCCATGTGACCCTCCCCAGGCACACTATAGAACTTCAGTTTCTTTCCTCTGTGGCTCCATAATCTCCTTTTTCAGAAAATTTGGAGCTCACCTGAGTTTCATGATGTTGCAGTACAGGTTCTCCTATGTCCTGAGTCTTCACTGACCTTGAAAGGCTAGGGCCAAAATGTTGGCTATTGTTGCAGCCTTCCTTTTTCTCTAATTTTTGGTATGCAAACTTAGGTTGTTAACCCTCCAGAAGAGAAGCTTATTGTTATTACCCTACAACATAGGCCGTTGATATTAACTTCACTATCTGTTTGAATATCAAACATCTTAGGCATAACTTGAAACAGGTATTTTCCATCAAGTATTGATATATTAACCTTTAAGTCCATACAGAATATGAAGAAAGGATTTAGGAAATAAAAATACATTTAAAAAATAGGAATAAATAATTACATATGTTTACACAGAAGTGTAGTAATCTAACCATACACAACATTGTAATAGGAGAGTCCTGTAACATTTTTTCTTGTCTCTTCTTTTTATTTATTACCCTTTTTTACACAAACATTTACTTCAGAGACAGTTATGTTAGGAGGAGCAGTTCGTATTTATAGCACCAGAATGACAGATATTCTGAGCACGATCCTACTATTACCCATTTCTATCTTCAGTGCAATTGCTTAGTTCATATCAGCATATATATTTAGTCAGGGTGAGAATCCTGACAATTAACTGTTAGTTTGAAAAAACCTGCTCTTTCTCAAGATCATTGCCTTACCCATCTTGTATATATAAAGGTATGGCTTTCCTCTTGTCATGTTTCCTAGCTTTTGTCTTTGCCCTCTCTTCATTTTTTAATCCTCAAGTTCTGTTTCCTTTTAATTGTGTTATACTGTTCAGAGATTTTTTTTCTGATCTGATTTTCTCTAGTCCTTTCTGCACTTATTTTTTTTACTTCAAATGCTATTAAATCAGATATTTCTTTTTTTTTATTTCAGTGGTTATTTCTGAACTGATTTCCTCTATACCTTTCTGCAGTTGTGTCTTTACTTCAGGTGGTGTTAATTCAGACATTTCAGCTGTGTGATTCTAAATTTCTTCTGTGTTAGTGTCTCCTGCATTTGTTCTGTGTGGTCTTAGGGCTCATATTGCATTCTGATCCTTCTCTTTATCATTTTGTATAGCACTGCCCTCTGATCTTTGGTGTAGAACCTTGGTGCAGTTATAATCATAATTATTTCCCTAGAGAGATCATATGATTAAGTCAGTTATAGTTTTGTATTTACAGAACTACAATTAGGAATACTCATAATGGGTAGTAATATTTAGTAGTTCACAAACTTTTGTTAGTAATGGGATTGTAATTTAGACAAGAGAAAGTATTTTGTCTGTATAGCTAAGAAGATACTAAATTGTTATTTTTAATTTACTTAGTTCCTCTAAGTTCTGTATGATCATCTCTCCTTGATGTACCTACTGTCTTCCAGGCAGATGTACCTACTGTCTTCCAGGCAGACTAGTTCACCCTGATTACCTTTTTCCCCCTCTCTCAGTCAACAGCGAAAGAGGAAGGTTGCTCTTATATATCTGGGTCTAGCAAAGTGTCTCAGCTCACCACGTCTGAATCTATGAAGTTTGAACTCATCCCCATGTGCCTGACGTGGGTCTGGCTTCTGCAGCTTTCCAAAGTGAACCCACTGTCCCCCTCCCTCCCCAGCAAGTTGTTGTGCTCCTGTATTAGCTGAGTGGTTCTGGCCACTAGCTCTCTGCAGTGACATCACCTGCAGAGTTTCAGATCAGGCCTGTATGCTGGGCTTTAGCTTTTTCTGGAGAGTTTCTGAGAGCACGTCAGATGGTCTCACTCACACTCTGGGCTTGTACTGGGTCTGTAGTTGTCCATTGGGTACAGCAGAGCTGAATCTCTCCCCCACACACACCTGGCCTGAGCTGGGTGTCTGAAAACACCTGAAGATGAGAAACTTCTGGGCAAAATTAACGAAGATAAACAGAATATTCTTGACAAGTATAATGCAATATTCAACTGGTTGAATAAGAACCTGCTTGCAGAAACAGATGCTAAAAGAGTAACACCAGAGATTGACATTCTAAATAGGTAGCAATCATCTGAAAAGACCCAAGTGAGTTACTAGCCCAACCCCCGAGGGGAAGAGACCCTATCCCCTATTCATGCCCGCTTACTACGAGACTCGCTTCCCCATTTGGTACTGGGCCTAATCAACTTTACCTGAATAATGGTGCTTGTGATCCCATTGGTTGACCATAGTTTTGTCCCACCCCACATCTGCCTAAGCAAGATCCCTTCTCTACCTTAGACCCGCATGGTTTTGCCCTATAAAAGTCCCTAAAAGAGACAGCTTCCCTGGGTAACCCACTCGGGCCCCTTTCTGTCCCTCTCCAACAGAAGCTTTTTATCCAATAAAGTTCTTTCGTCAACCTCAAAAAAAAAAAAAAAAAAGAATCTGCCTGCAGAGAAAGAACAATTTGAGTATCAGTAGAAGGAGCTGGAGAAATTCGTGTCATCCCCAAGTTGTACCATTGTGCAGGTGGCATGGCTGGAAGAATGCCTCGGTACTTCCTTGGTTTAGGAGTTCCTCCCTCTGGTGGTGCTTTCTTGGGGCCCACCATGGAAGAAGTTGATTAAGTCAATCCAAAATATAGATAATAGCATTCTCTTACAACCAATAAAATGGAAGGACCTAAATTTGAGCAAATTCTGTTGCAGTTATTAAGGTTGAGCTGCTATAGTATAGTATTGGGCATTCTCAATACTTGAATAATGGAACATGCACACAGGGAAACAAAGCATTGTTTTAAGAACTGTACTATAAAATATGATGTCTTAAATGAAAATATTTAAATTGTCAAAAAGATAGTAAAATTCAATTAGAGTAAAAGGATTTTAAATATCTGTAACGTGAAATCTCAAATTCACCTTCAATATTAGGTAAGTACAGGTTCATTGTGAGCACCCAGTATATGCATCATTTTTAAATGGTATCTGTAGCAAGACATAAAAAAATCAAGCAAATAAATATATCCTGATAGTATGACAACATTAATCAAAATAAATTGTAGGAAAGGAAGGAACTATTTTTCTTAGTTTGTCTTTTTTGGACTACACTTTTACACATTATTGCATTTATTTATTTATTTGTTTATTTATTTATTTATTTATTGGTGGAACCAGGGATTGAACTTAGACCCTTGTACTTGCCAGGAAAGTGCTTATTCCACTAAGCCATCTCCTCAGGCCCTGCATTTATTTATTTTTTGGGGAACAGATCTCTATGTCCCCCAGACTGGCTGTGAACTTGATATATTCATACTTCAGCCTCCGGGGTAGTTAGGGATTATGGGTGTTTACCACAAAACTTGGGTTTCTTTTTCATATGTTATGTTTCCAAACGTGTCCTTGTAGCAAGAATTCCTTAGTTTACTAGTGACATCAGGGACAAAAGTGGAAATACTCTTTCTCTCCTTTTTTTGTTGTTATTCTTAATTTGGCTTTGCTTTACTTTCCTTCCTTATTTTACATAAGTGTGAACATAGTGTCTAGTGTCTTTGTAATTTTTCTCTTATGTTCTTTTTTCTCTTTCCCTTCAGTCTTCTGCACAAGTTTCTGAAAGTTATAATGATGCCCTTTTCTCCTCCAGCCTTACTTCTAATCTCTTGTTGTTGTCCTTGTCTTTCTCTTCCTCATCCTCCATCTCCTCCTTCTGTTCCATCTTTTTAATTTTATCTGTAATCCCTTTTAAATTTTAACTCCTGATGGTAAAATCAATATTTAGGACATACATACTGTATGTTATTTTCTGGTTTGTTTTAGGTTTTGTTACATAATGAAAAATCTGGTTCATACAGTTAAAACTGGCAAATTAATCATTATCTCAGTTTGTCATTTTTTAAACTGTGTTTATTGATATTGTTATTGCTGATAGTACTACTTTAACCAAATGTGACACAATTACTCCAACTAGGTGTTCTTTCTGGTATTCTAAGACAAAGAATGACTAAAGGTCATAGAAAATACTGTGGCAAAGAGCCAAAGAACTAGGGGCTGGGCCAAGCAGGCAATACCTTAGTGTCTTTAACATATTGAAGTAGGATCCTGCAGCAGACTCAAACTCCACAAACCAGCTGTGCATGAAAGCCATGTTAGAGAAGTAGTCATTTCCTAAAGGTTTTAAATATTAGAAGAAAAAGAACACACCATAGGCAGTATACAAGTATCAAAGCAGGTATTAAAGTACAAAACATAAAATAAAAGAAAAAGAAAAGAAAAAGCAACTACATAAGATGCAAACACAGATGTCCCATTCAATAAACACAAATCTAAGAGCCAATGAAGTGTGACTTTCTGAAAGCCATCCACTCATACTCTTGGAAGTATGGACAACAAAGCAAATGAATGAGGCTGTAGAAATAAAACAAAACATGAGAAACAATTTCTCAGATAAATTCAGAGGTGGTATTCACAAGGAAAATCATGTTCAGTGATCTAGAGTAGATACAGATAAAAATGGAGTAATTTAAATAAATGACGGAAGCAATGAATATTCAGGATAGGAAAGAAATGGAATTATAGGATGGATTGAAGTAGATTTTTAAAATTATTTTTATTGAGAAAGAAATAGCAATGAGACAGTTTCAAAACAAGTTAGTAGAACAGGTACAATAGATAATAAATTGCATATTGTTTTCTTCGTAGTAGTTATTCATAGAAGAAGATGCAGTCATGATATCTTGTCTAAACATATTGGTTCAAAATGTTCTCATTGAACTAAGGAAAAGTAGCAGTATATCCATGCTAACTATTTTGTATATATATATATATATATATATATATATATATATATATATATATATATATATATAATTTTTTCACTACAAAATGACCCTTCATTTATACCACCTTTCTTGTTTTCTTTTGTCATAGTTGGGTATTTCCTTGCCATTCAATTATTGCAGGGGCATGAATTCAGCAAAGTAATCCAATACACTCCTGTAGACCATAATAGTAGTGAGTTATCCACAGGACCAGCAATGTCAGAAGTTGTTGACTTGAGCCTTTTATAGCTCCTGAGTTATCCACAGGACCAGCAATGTCAGAAGTTGTTGACTTGAGCCTTTTATAGCTCAGCATATTAACATGGCTTTACTTTTTAGACCTTGTTTTTATACTTTTCTGCTGGATGGTTAAGACCAAGATAAGGCAAGACCTAGCTAACAAGAAATGTAAGAATTGTATCTTCCAAGGTCAGTAAATCCTCTCAGGATTTACCCTGAAACTCTACCACACTTTGTAGATGCTTTGTCAGTGTCAGCCTTATGGACGAATCATGGCCATTGATGGACCAATTTGCTATCTGTGAAAGCCTGAGAGAATGTTTTCTCTTCATGTGACTCTCTTTAGGCACACTCTACATCATCAACCACTATTCTTTGTGGCCCCATAATCTCCTTGAACTGAAAATTTGGGACACCAGTGAGTTACATGATATTACAGTACAGGTTCTCTTATATCCTGAGTCCTTACTGTCCTTTAAGGGTTAGGGCCACAATGTTGGCTATCTTTGTAGGCCTTCATTTTCTCTAATTTTATGGTCAGCAAATTTAGGTTGTTTACTCTCCAGAAGAGA
The DNA here is from genome assembly GCA_004027165.1 of Ctenomys sociabilis. NCBI lineage: Eukaryota > Metazoa > Chordata > Mammalia > Rodentia > Ctenomyidae > Ctenomys > Ctenomys sociabilis. The sequence goes on along the minus strand of PVKA01016665.1, from coordinate 31,992 downwards.
AGGTTAATGATGTTTTTCCTTAAAACATAGCCTGTTGAGCTTAACATCACTGTTTCTGAATATCAAAGCCTTAGACTTAACATGAGACAGGTATTTTCCATCAATTGTTGATATGCTAAACTTTAAATCCATACAGAATGAGAAAAAAGAAAGAAATAATATTAAAAAATAGAATAAACAATTACAAATTTTTACATAGAAATTTAGAAATCTAACCATATACAACATTGTAGCAGGACAGTTCTAGAACACTATTTTTTGTCTCTTGTTTTCATTTTTTACTTTTTTTCTTATTTTTTAAAGAAATATTTAATTGATAGAAGTAATTCATATGACATTAGAATCAGTACACATTTAGAAGTACAGAATGACACACGTTCCAAGCATGGCACTAGTATTACACATTGCTATCTTCAGTGCAGTTGCTTAGTTTACAGGTATCAGCATATATAGTTAGTCAAGGTGAGAATCCTACCAACTTACTGCTAGTTTCAAAACCCAGATGGAGATTCTCAGGATTGTTGCCATAACCATCTTATGTGTATAAGTGTATGGTGTGGACCCTGCCATGTTTCCTAGCTTTTCTCCTTGCCCTCTTTTTGTTGTTTAATCCTTAAGTTTTCATTTAATTGCTTTATATCTTTCAGTTTTTATTTCTTCATTTGAATTCTTACATTAGGAAGACTATACGATATTTACATTTGTGGGTCTAGTTTATTTCACTCATGAGTGGTATCCACTTATATATGAAGACTTCGAGTTTATCATTATTTATAGGTGAGCAATACTCCATTGTATAAAAACGCCACAACTTTTTCATCCATTATTCAGGTGATGGACATTTTGGTTGCTTGCAAAATTTGGGTGTCACAAATATTGTTTGACTTCTTTATGATAGAAATTGTTTCTGGGGTGTGATGGTATCTCAGATTTGTTTTAATTTGCGTTTGACAAATGGCTACTGATGTGGAACATTTAAAAATGTATTTATTAGCTTCTAGAACTTCTTCTGAGAAGTGAGTGTTCATCTCCAATGCCCATTTCTGGATTGGGTCTTTATTTTTTTATTTTTTTTCGTGGAACCGAGGATTGAACTCAGGCCTTTGCTCTTGCCAGGGAAGCGTTTATTCTACTGAGCCATTTCCCCAGCCCCTGGATAGGGCCTTTAAATTTTGGGGTCTTAATGGTTTTAATTCTTTATAAATTCTAGAGAGAAGACCTTTGTCTGAGTGCTTACTAGTTAAGATTTTTATAAAATTTGTGAGTTGTCTTTTCACTCCGTTGGTAATTTCTTTTGATGTTTAAAAACTTCTCAGTTCTTAATTCTGTCATGTATTAACTATGCAGTTTGATTTTTATGAACTATTTACCTACCCCTATGTCTTCACGAGTTCCTCCTACTTTCTCTTCGAGAAGATTTAGTGTCCCTGTTTTAATGTTTAGATCTTTAATCCATTTTGACATTAGTTTGGTGCATGGTTATAGACCTGGGTCCAATTTTATGTTTCAGCATGTAGAGAGCCAGTTTTTCCAGCACAATTTGTTAAAGATTAAAGAGGCTGTCTTCTTCCAGTATACATGTTTGGCACCTTTGTCGAAGATAGGGTGTCAGAGTGTGTGTGAAGTTGCATATGCATTTTCAAAGTATTGCATTGATGCACAGGTTTCCCCCCCCCCCAATATTATGTTGATTTTCTCACAGTGCCTTTTTTTTTTCCAGTACTCAAACTTTTATTTTCTCATAAAATGTTATATAAATGAACCCTAACTAAAACAGGTATGTACATGTACATATGTATAAAATGTTACTTCTAACAGAGAATCTATAAAAGTATATGGTTAAAAAAAAAAAATCCTCCAAACCAAACAAACTCAAACAGACCTCAAATCAGCACTATAAAGCTGATTTTTCTCAAAGGAAGCAACAGTAGTTTTAAACTGATGGTTGTACTTGATTTTCTAGGTTTATTTACACATTTTACTGTGGCTAGATAAAAGGAGTAACTCAGTCAGTCTCTCTTTACTTCCTTAAACAGTCAGAATTCTTTTCTTTCACAGATCCCTCCTCAGGTTAATCACAGGTCAGCTCCGGTCACTGTCTTCTTCTCTAGTCACGGGCTGGAAAGGCAATGTCATCTGTCCTCTTTCAGGATCAGACATCCGAAGAATTCTAATCAATTTACTGGAAGGAAGTGAGCTCATGCTTTGTGGGGTAAGCAAGATAAACTGTCTAAAACGCTGGGAATCTGCCATCTTAAGTATCATGTCCATTGCAATCTTCCTATTAACCATATCCATATAGACATCAAACTCATCCAGGCATCTAAAAGGTGATTCTGCGATGGACCACAGGGAAAGAATGAAGCACACCGTGGAGAAAGAGCATTCACCACCTGACAACGCTCGCATGTCATTGAAGGCAGCTTTGTTTCCCTCTCCAGGCTGAACTGATATAGCAAGAGTTTCATTCTTATGATCAAAATGCATTTTTCCACAATAGGCCCGTTGTGATAGTAAGTTGCATCGTAAAGTCAAACACCTTCTAAATTGTTGGTATGTTTTGTACCTGTGGGTCATTATTTCTTCTAGTAACTTAATAAATCTTTTTAAAGTCCTTACTTTATTATCCAGATCAAGGTAGGTTTCTCTTGCTTCCTGGTACTGCCTCATTATTTCTTCTCGATCTCCATGGCTAGCATGTTCTGCCTGTATCTTTTGTCTTAATCGGTTAATTTCTTTATCCAGCATTGATGCAGACTTTTTTACTTCTATCCGTTCTGGGCAGATCTGTCTTGCTTGTGACATTTTCTCCTCTAGCTCTTTTTCTTTCATGTCCAGTTCTCGCTTCTTTTTATTTAAAATATCCAAGTGTTCTTTTTGTTTATCTTCATAATGACACTTCCCTCATTTCTGGTTATCCACTTCAGAATCAGCAAGGTTTAACTCATCCTTAAGTGGATCTGCTAGCTCTGACAGTTGATTAATTTTCAATTTAATTGTATCATACTTGCTTTCTGCTTCTATTTTCAGACTTTTAAAATGCTCCAATTTTTTTTTTTTGCTGCTCCATTTGTTTCTCTGTCATTTTCATTTTGATTTTATTGTCATGAGCTTCATCTTCCAAGGTTGCAATATCTATAGATTTGTGTTCCTCTATATTTTCAAGTTCCCGAATTTCAGAACTACTTTTTCTTATTTTCATCTTTAACTCTTTATAATGAAGCTGGCACCTTTTAAGAAGTTCTTCATTTTGTTTAATATCCCTTTCACAAGCAGACAAATGTTGCTGAAGATTTACTATTTGGGCTTTCTTATTTTCAATTTCATTTTCCAAGTTGCTTATTTCAGAATCCACATCTTTGCTTAGAAACTTAGGTCTTGTATTTTCTGATGAATAATAACGTCCTGCAAAAACCTGATCACCATCAGCAGTAAAAGCTTCTCTACAATTTTTGGGTGGCTTCTGGGACTGCATTACTGCACGAGCTACAGAATTATTTTTGATTAGCAGCACAGTCTCTATGTTCCTCATGTCAATCAGGCTGTTTGCAACAACTGCATTGTCTATTTCTAATGCTGTTAGAACTGTTGGAAACTGGGTGATGAACAGTTCTGTGTCTTACATCATACATCTCATTCTGGAATTCTGAAACTATTATCTGTGGCCTGAGGTGCCAGGTGAATAAAATCTTTTCATTAGTGCCTGAAGTACTCTTTCATCAGCATAATTATGGCAGCAATAGGCTTGCAGAAGTCCTTTCAAGCAAGACTCAATAGCCAAGGCAAGTTCAGGGTCCCGAAGGTGAATGCAAGCTCCTACAGGGCCTATGGGTTTGTGAGTAAAGTATCCACGTCAGTAAGCATCATCTATTGCTTCCAGAAGAGCTGGAACATGAAGACCAAATCATTTTAGTCGATCAGTTTTACCATCTTTTAATTCTTTTAGTTGCCTTTGATTATAGTTCAGTGCATGTTTCATATCTAATTCTTCTCTCCTAATCCTGTCGTGCTCTGCTTTGTCTCTTTCTATAGCCTGTTGGAATTGTTCCATTTCTTGATTGACTGCATTTTCCTGGTCCTGAAAAGCCTTTAATCTCTCCTTTAACCAACATATTTTTCTTTGCCTCTCCAACCGTTCTGTTTCCAAAAACTGATCAGCACTTTTCTTAAGTTCCTCAATTCTTTTACAAAGCTGCTCGCCATCTTTCTTTAATGCTTTATATTCATTTAGGGAATGGTTATACAAAACCTCAGCTTCATTATAGTCCCTTTTCTTAGCAGTAACATCTGCTTTTAATGCCATACATTCTGGTGCTCGTGCATTTGTCTCTTGACTGATCTGCTCCAGTTTATCCTGAATATCCTTGTATTTTTTTTTGGCCTCATTAAGTTTGACCTGTTGCTCTTCCATTTTTCTATCAAGTCTAGCAGCACATTCTTCTTCAATTTCAATATTATCTCTGATGGTATTCAATTGTTTTTCAATTTCATTGACCACTGCCCAGGCCATTTCATGTTTCAAATACTCTAAATTAGTTTTCAGTGTACTTAAACCAGCAATACTTTGAAAACGTTCCTCTTTCTCCAAACACTGGTGCTTTAGTTCAGTAAGTTGCTCTTCCCCTTGATTTATTTGTTCCTTTGTTCTTTCTTTTGTCTCCATAATGTATGAATAGTCTTCCTTCATTTGTTCAAGTTGTGTTGCTTTCATGAAGAATTTGTATTTGTCTCCTTCATTTTTAGATTGGAAGAACTGCTTGCTCATTTTTTGCATTAAAACAGAAACAGGATTATCTACCTGGATGTTAAAATGATCAAGAACTGCAATCAGCTCTTCTTTCTTAGTAGAAACCATAGCACCTGTTTCACTTTTTAGTTTATAGGACCGACTTCCATCCACACTGATGTGCTGCTGTACAACTATGGAGTCACCATATACATTTGCTCTGTAGGCATCTTCTCCTCTGTTTCTCAATGTGACTGTAATATCCACTGAGTTCTGTCCATCTTTCACAAAACATTTTAAAGAAGATCCTCTATTAGTAGCAACTGCTTTTCCACCGAGCCCAACAATGAGAGCTGTGAGTACAGCACTCTTTCCACTTCCATTGTTGCCAACAACAAAGTTGACATTAGTACCAAACTTGAAGGGCCTAAGCATTGAATGGCACATGAAGTTTCTTAGATGAATACTCTCAATTATTCCAACTTCCGCTGCAGTCAAAGTAGAGGTGCCTTTAGTCAAAGAAACTGTGCCTTCATCTTCATCACTATCTTTATCAAAATTCTCCGATTCTTGCCTTGGTCTCTTGGCATTTTTGGGAGAGAACAATTCACCTTCCTTTCTTTTCGCCATCTGGTCTGCAAACTTAGTACTCTGGGAGGCTGAAGCAGGAGAATCTAAAGTTCAAAGTTCCCTGGGCAATTCAGGAAGAGCCTACTGGTCAACAGGGCCAGGAAACAGCTCGGAGGATTAAAGCCACCTGCAAGCAGACGCAGGGGCCGGGGGCGTGTTGGAGCCTGCTATGCTGGCCCTGCCTCGGGGGTCTGCTGAGATGGTGACTGAGACTAGGCATGGTGGTAAATGCCTATAATACCAGTTGTTGGGAGGCTGTAAACAGGCAGATCACTAGGATTCCGATCTAGTAGTGAGACCCTAAACACTCTGTAGACCCTTTCCTTTCCAGAGTATCGGAATTCTGTTTCTGTAGTGAGGCACGTTTATAAGCAATAAAGATTTCTGAACTTTTGTACACGACCCTCCAGCGGGCCGCGGTTTCCCGAAGCAACTCCACGAGTGAGGCTGTCGCGGGGCACCCAGAGGCGAAGCACACCCCGAGGGTGCCGTCGGGCCGCCAGGAAGCTGCAACACCTCAGGACCGCGAGCTGAGCCCTCACAGTGCCTTTGTAGTATAAGTTCAAGCCAGAAAGATTAAAACCACCTGCCTTGCCTTTATTGGCCAGGATTTCCTTTAGTATTCTAGGTCTTTTCTTGTCCTGAATAAATTTTAGGATTGTTTTCTTTAGCTGTGTGAGGTTTGTTGGTGGTATTTGTGTAGGTAGTGCATAAAATCTTTTTTTTTAAATTTATTTTTTATTTTATTGAAGTATAAATATCAATCAGACAGTTTTAAGACACCTTAACAAGACAGATTCGATAAACTAATACATTGCAAACTGTTTTCATAATGTTTTGGTATTGTACAAGGTGCATACATGATACTATACTTACAGACATTATTATAGCAGATGTCTCTTATAAGTAAATTAAGAGTGTAACTGTTTACTTATCTTATTTTTTATACCTGAATTATATAAAAAATTCAATAGTTATTTTCCTAGTGGTTGTCCATAGTACTAGAAGTAGGCATAATATCCTGTCCAACCACCATTAGTGCAGTTCTTGCCTCTCATAGGATTATGTAGAAGCACAGCGTTATCTATCCCAACTGTACTGTCTATACACACACATCATGATTTTTTTCTTTCTACACCCCTTCCTTTGTCTACACCTGTCAAAGGTGGGCACTCCATTGTCATTCAACTAACTTATGTGCTTGAACTTGACAACACAATCCAACACAGTCCAGCATTCCACAACAATAGTGAGTTATTCAAAGAAGTTGTTGACCATAGCCATTTATAGCTCAGCTTAATATTATGGCCCCGTGATGTATACTTCATTTTTATACTTTTCTGCTGGATGGTTAAGACCTAGATAGAACAAATCTTATATACCAACACATGTACTTTATGTTTCTTATGTGATCAGTGAAGTCCCCTCAGGGTTTATCTTGTAGTCCTGTACATTATTCTGTAGATCCTTTGTCTGTGTTATCTGTGTGGATGAGTCACGGCCAATGCTTGACCAGTTTGCTCTCTGTGAGAGCTTGAGAGAAAGTTTTCTCTCCATGTGACTCTCCCCAGGCACACTATAGAACTTCAGTCTCTTTCCTCTGTGGCTCCATAATCTCCTTGTTCAGAAAATTTGGAGCTCACCTGAGTTTCATGATGTTGCAGTACAGGTTCTCCTAGGTCCTGAGTCTTAGCTGACCTTGAAAGGCTAGGGCCAACTTCTTTATTTTAATAATTTCTTAATTTATGTCGGTGTACCTTTTTTGATTTCTCATAAATGAGATATGTTGTGCTGTGTACCTTTCTGAGTTTGGCTAATTGCATTTATTGGATGTTTTTTCTTTAGATGATACTCTCTACTTCTAACAGTTTTACTAAACTGGTGTTTATTGCGTTCTTTTTTATGTAGCATGGTTCATTTTCTTCTGCATCCTCAAAAGAATTCATTGTATTTTTTGTATTAGTGATAATATTTTTTTCTACTGCAGTGAGATGAAATCTCAGTGCAATTTTAATTTGCATTTCTCTGATAGTTAACAATATTTCACATTTTTCAGGTACTGTTTGGCTGGCTTTATTATTTTCAAGATGTATTTTTTTCTGTTAATTTCTACACTTAAAATTGGGTTTACTATTTTATGTGGTTTATTGTTCAATTGGTACTTCATTTTTACTGTGTCTTCTATTCCAATTATCTGTATTTGTGTTTTGTGCCAAGATCATGTTGTGTTTGCTTTATAACATGTTGAATTTCAGTATGGTGATGTCTCTAGCATTGTCTATCTGCTTAGAATTTCTTTGAGGATTTAGTGTTCTCATTCTAAAAATGGGCATTTTGGATTTTATTCTAGATAAAATTCAATATTGCTTTTTAAATTCTGTGAAGAATGCCATTTGTATTTTAATAGGACTTTTGATGAATCTTTAGATCATTTTTAGTAATGTGGATATTTTATCAATCATAGAAACTAAGTGCATTGCCGAGAAACTGAAGGATTTTTTCCTCTCCCATTCATTCTTATGGGCATCAGGGCTTCACTACATTTTAATCCCTCCAATGCTGTAAGTATAGGTAAGCCTTTCTACTCTATAATCTGTGTTTCTTAGAGTGAGTTCATTTTTTTTTTTTTTTTTTTGGCGGGACCAGGAATTCAACTCAGGCCCTTGTGCTTGCCAAGGAAGCTCTTACTCCACTGAGCAATCTCCCAGGACCTAGAGTGAGTTTTTGATGGAGAAAGGCCAACTAAGCTCCAGGCCCTTTGGGAAGCCAGGCACTCCAAAACTTGTTCCCATACACAGTGAAACGCACAACTCCACTAAAAAATATCAGACTGGAAACCAAAGTAATTTACAGAGCCCCAGTATTTCTACAATTGCAACTCATGTAGTCTCTGAGGGAAAAGCGTCCCTGAATTTCTGGCCTCTCCAGCTCCTTGCACAGAGAAAATGGAGAAGGATTCTTTCTCTCCAAGTCATTTCTGTGGACCTGAGTGCTTCACTTCTTTTTAATCCCTCCAATGCTCTAAGCACAGCTGATCCTTTCTGCCATAGGATTTGTGTTTCTAAGAGTGAATTCTTAATGGAGAAAGGACAGCTAAGCTCTAGGCCCTTTGTGAAGCTCGGCATTCCAAAGCCTGTTCCCCTGTAAAGTGAAACACAGAACTCTGGTTAAAAACACAAAAAGTAAAAGAAAGGATGATCCTTTCAGGCAAAACATTTTTCAGGGTTTGGGAGTCACCCTCCAAGATCAAGCTATTGTGTATATCTTGCCTTCTCTGAAATTTTACAATGGGGAACAAGTAATGTTGTATTTTGGGAAAAGGGTCCTATTCTGGGATAATATAACATAATTTTAGCAGAGTATTTGATATAAACAGTTGAGAGAGGAATAATTGAAAATAAATTTTGATGATGATTAAGCAAGCGATAATATTCAATTATTTGTCCAATTATCTGTTAATCTGAGCAACAGATTTGATGATAAAAATAGATAATAGAACAACCATTGTTAATTAGCTGTTCTTTTTTTGTGAAAATCTGTAACATATGTATTATATATTACCCTGTTTCTGTCTTTGGTTTTGCTTTTGGTTTTATTATTCAATATTAAATTAAATTAAAAAATCAAAAAAGAAAAAGAGGTTCATTTATATTTTCTGAAGTCTTTATAATTTCTGTCATTTCCATTTTAGAAACTTTCACATTTTTAGTTGGGTTTACTCCTACATCTTTAATAGTTTTCAGAAGCTATTGCAAAAGGAATTGTTTACCTGATTATTTTCCTTTTAGGCTCATTATTAGTAGGCAGAAATGCAATAGATTTTTCTGTATTGATTTTGTATCCTGTCATCTTACTGAATTTGTTTATCAGGTGTAAAAGTCTTCTGGTGTGGAAAGTCACACTTAAATTGTGTTTTGAGCATCTTTTTATATTGGTCTGTGGAAAGACGGGCATTTAAACTGCAAAGCATAAATTATAAAGGGCTGGGGATACAGATTCGTGGTGCTGTGATTTCTAGACAATCATGAAGTCCTTTGTTTGATTTCCAGAACCCCCATAATAGATTATAGTGAAAGTGATTGCATATTTGTGAATCCTCTAGTGCAAGAATATCACTGATGGAAAGAATTGATGATTTTGAGAAAGATTATGAGGTAGAGACCAAACATCCTGGTAAGTATTTAGTTGAGGAGAAGGTAGGGGGAGCAGCAAGCTGAGGCTACTTTCTTTGTTTGTGTGTAGAGGGGATTAAGCCCAGGATCTCATATACATGCTAGACATGCAGTCTATCGCTACTTACTTCTTCTGACATGTATTGTAGGTATTTTACTTGGGTTACTGGGTGAGTAGTACTAAATATCTAGAATAACATTTAGGTTGAAGTTTATGTTTAGGCATTGTACATACTTTTATATATTTATTAATTTTGGGAAAATTTGAATTTCTGTTCTAGATTATTTAATATCCCTGACCCTGTTCTAAATTATTTAATATCCCTGAAATATTCTATATCTCCCTACAGGATTGAATATGAAAAGGTGACTGCTAGAAGATAAAAAGTAAAAAATCATTGTGGCATATTGTTGATGATACCATTGCTTAGATCATTCATCATATGTGTCACTGTCAGTAACTATTTCAAAACTTCCAATGATACCACCAGTTTACTGCAGTATACTTTCCATAGGTTTGCTAAGACTGACCAATATAATCTCTGTCCTAGTCTGTACTTTTAAGCAGCATTTGGAGGCTGAGAAACTGTGTCTAGTTTTTCATATTCTCTTCCTAGTAAAATGTTGTCATTTGACCTGGTCCTTCCAGATCACATGCTATGTGTCAGAAAAGGATCTGTATGTGAGCAATATGAGGCCTATGGTACACTTAGGGAAAAGCTACTGTTATGCAAGGGAACTGATGCATCTGAAGTAATTTTTGTCGCAGTTCATAGCTCCAAGATCAAGCTGAAAGAGTAAGAAGGAAGCAGTGGAATTTATTTTTTCATGCTAACCACCCTTCCATCAAGAGTTAAGATTAAGGGGGCCAGCCAAACAGCTCAGCAGATTAAAGTGCCTACTTAGGTAGATGCAGGGGCTAGGAGTGCAATCACCAGGCCTGCCTTTTCGGCATGGGCCGTGGGGTGCACTGAGATGGCAAATGAGACTGGGTGTGGTGGTGCACACCTGCAATCACAGCACTTGGGAGGCTGTAAGTAGGAGAATCACTATGAGTCCAATATTGTAGTGAGACCCTGAACACCCTAAAAATATAAAAAATAATTAAGGTTGATACTTCTTCTTTCTTAATAATCACATGAGGGTATTTGAATGCAGTCTGTTTCCTGACACTCTCATAGAATAAATGGAGTACTAAATCAATTTTTTAAATCTATTTGGTACAAGGTCTCACTATGCAGCTTGGACTTGTAGTGATCCTCACATCTCAGCTTCCCCAGAACTGGAATTACAGGTGTGAAGCACTACTCCCACACTCTGTGACTGGCTCAGTGAGCCTAGGGGTGGGGCTGGAATGGCCTGTGGTATCTGGGATCAAATCATTGTCCCTGTGCTTGCCTAAGCAGATGCCTAGTATGCTGAGCTATCACACTAGCCATACTCAAACTATTTTACTAAGCAATTTTTAAACTAGATGAAATGGATTTTGTTGTGTATAACTCAGAATGTTCAGCAGTCCAAAATAATAGTGGGTTATCCGAAGAAGTTGTTGACTACAGCCATTTGCAGCTCAGCTTACTGTAATGGCCCTATTTTATATACCTCATTTTTGTACTTTTCTGCTGGATGGTTAAGAGAAAGATAAAACTAGACCTATATAACAAAAAAAGTAACTTTTGTATCTGATGAGCAAGTACCCTCAGGGTTTATCCCGTAATCCTGTACCGCACTTTGTAGATCCTTTGTCAGTGTCAGTCTTGTGGATGAGTCATGGCCATTGCTTGACCAATTTGCTCTCTGTGGAAGCCCAAGAGAAAGCTTTCTCTCCATGTGACTCTCCTTAGGCACACTATACATCATCAATTGCATTCCTCTGTGGACCATAATCTCCTTGATCAGAAAATTTGGGGCACTACTGAGTTTCATGATATTTCATTACAAATTCTCCTATGTCGTGAGTCTTCACTGACCTTGAAAGGCTAGGACTAAAATGTTGGCTGACCTTGCAGCTTTTCTTTTTCTTATTTATGATCTGCAAACTTAGGTTGTTCATCCTCCAGAAGAGAAGTTTATAATTACCCTGTACTATATGCGGTTCAGTTTACCCACACTATTAGTTTAAATATCAGACATCATAGGCGTAACATGGAACATGTATTTTCCAACAGGTATTGAAATACTAAACTCTAAGTCCATATAGAATATGAAGAAGAAAAAAATTTAAAAAAATAGGAATGAACACTTACATATATTTACATAGATATTTAGAAATCCATCCATATACAGCATAGTAGCATTGTAGCATGATTATCTTGTGACTTTTTTGTCTTATTTTTCATTAAATACCCTTTAAAAAAGGGCAGTATAGTAATAGCTGGTATGTTATGATAAGAAGTGCATATTTATAAGACCAGAATGGCAGGCATTTGGAGTGTGACCCTTCTACTACACTTTGTTAAATTTAGTGCAGCTGCTTGGTTCAGAGGTGTCAGCATATATAGTTAGTTGGGGTGAGAATCCTACTCCTTAACTGCTAACTTCAAAAATCTCCTGATATTTCTCAGGATCATTGGGAGACTATATGATATTTGCACCTGTGTGTCTTATTTATTTCACTTATGAGTATATTTTCAAGTGGCATCCACTTCAACATAAATGCTTCAAGTTTATCATTCTTTATAGCTGAGCTCCATTGTACAAAAATACCACATCTTTTTCAACCATTCCTCATGTGACAGGAGTCTTGGTTGCTTCCAAGATGTGGCTATAACAAATTGTGCTGCTATAAACATAGGTACACATATATCACTATGATATGATGTTTTCAGTTCCTCTGGGAAAATTCCCAGTAGGGGTATAGCTGGCTTGAATGGGATTTCCAGTACTACTTTTGTGAGGATTCTCCACACTGTTCTCTACAATGGTTGTATCAGTGTACATTCCCACCAGCAGTGGAGAAGTGTTCCCTTTTCCCCACATCCTCTCCAACATTTGTTGTTGGTTGATTTCCTTATGATAGCCATTCTTCTGGAGTGAGATGGTATCTAAATGTTGTTTTAATTTGCATTTTACGGATGGATAGAGATGTGGAGCATTTTTTTCATATATTTATTCACTTTTTTAATTTCGTCCTCTGAGAAGTGTGTATTCATTGTCTGAGTGTTTGTCAGGATTTTTTCGAAATTTGTGGGTTGTCTTTCCATTTTGTTTACAATTTCTTTTAATGTGCAGAAACTTCTAAAGCAGAGTTGATCCCAGTAGTTAATTCTTTCAAGTGTTTCCCGTGAGAGTACATTTTTGTTCATGAACTCATTGCCTACTCCTATGTCTTCAAGAGTTCCTCCTACTTTCTCTTCCAGTAGATTTTGTGTTTCTATTTTAATGTGTAGATCTTTAATCCATTTTGAGTTTATCTTAGTGCATGGTGATAGATCTGGTTCAAGTTTTAGTTTTCAATACGTGGAAAGCCAGTTTTTCCAGCACCATTTGTTAAAGAGGCTATCTTCCTTCCAGTAGGCTTGTTTGGCCCTTTGTCGAAGATCACTTGGCTAAGTGTGTTTGCAGAGGCCTCTGCATCTTCTATTCTGTTCCGTTGATCCTCAGGTCTATTTTGTTGCCAATACCATGTTGATTTTATCAGAATGGCTTTGTAGTATAATTTCAAGTCAGGAATTGTGATGTCTTCTGCATGTCTTTGTTGTCCATGATTGTCTTTTCTGGTTCCAAATAAGTTTTGTTTAGGTCTTTGAGGTATGTTGGTCTCAGTTTGGTAAGAATTGCATTAAATCTGTACAACGATTTTGGGAATATGGCCATCTTCATGATGTTGGTTCTTCCCATCCAGGAGCATGGAATATCTTTCCATTTTTTGAAATCCTCTATGATCTCTTTTCTTAGGGTGTTATAATTTTCTGTAAAATTATCTTTTACTTCCTTGGTTAAGTGAATTCCAACATATTTCATTTTCCACAGTGCTATTGTAAAAGGTATTGTTTCTATTGTTTCCCTCTCAGTGTCCTTGTTATCTGTGTAGAGGAATGCTATTGACTTTTGAGTATTGATTTTGTATCCTGCTATGCTACTGAATTTCCCTATCAGTTCTAGTAGTTTCTTGGTGGAATTTTTGGGGTCTTCCAAGAAAAGTATCATGTCATCTGCAAATACTGATAATTTAACTTCTTCTTACCTATTCTTATTCCCTTTATTTCTCCCTCTTTTCTAATGGCTGTTGCTAAGGATTCCAAGACTATATTGAATAGGAGGAGTGATAGAGGACATCCTTGTCTTTTTTTTTTTTTTTTTTGCTTTTTTTTTTTTTTCAGAACCAGGGATTGAACTCAGGCCCTTGGTCTTGCCAGGGAAGCACTTATTCCACTGAGCCATCTTCCCCAGCCCCGACATCCTTGTCTTGTACCTGATTTAGGAGTAAAAGATTTCAGTTTTTCCCCATTTCGAATTATATTAGCTGTTGGGTTGTCATAGATGGATTTTAGCAAATTGACGTAGAGGCCGTGTATTCCAATTTTCTGTAGAATTTTGAACATGAATGAGTGTTGAACATTGTCAAGACCTTTATCTTCATCAATTTAGATGATCATGTGTTTTTTAGATTTCAGTCTATTAATATAGTGCATTACATTTATAAATTTTCGAATATTGAACCATCCTTGCATCCCTTGGATGAATCGTACATGATTATGGTGTATGATCTTCTTGATGATTTGGTGTATTCTGTTTGCTAGGATTTTATTGAGGATTTTTGCATCTATGTTCATGAGGGATATTGGCCTATTGTTCTCTTTTTTGGTTGTGTCTTTCTCTTGTTTGGGAATCAGTATAATACTTGCCTCCAGAAATGATTTTGGGAGGACTGATTAGTTTTGTCATATAAATATTATAGTGTGAATTATGCAAAATTTTCCCAAACAGTCCAGTTGTCCTTAATAGTGTTGTGTTTCCCATATGTCCGGAAATGTCAGAAGTTGTTGACTTGAGTCTTTTACAGCTCAGCAAAATAATATGGTTTTACTTCTTCTTTTTTTTTTTTTTTTTGGTTTTCTTTT
>PVKA01016665.1:0-17301 GCA_004027165.1 Ctenomys sociabilis | reverse complement strand
ACCAAAGATTGTTGATCCTTTGCTAGTTTCGGTCATGTGGAAAAGTCATGACCATTGTTAGACCAGTTTGTTTTCTGTGAAAGCCTGAGAGAAAGTTTTCTCTCCAGGTGACTCTGCTTAGGCATGCTCTCGATCATTGATTGCATTCCTCTGTGGCTCCATAATCAGAATGTTAAGTACTGTACAGTTTCCCCGGTTAACAATATCTGATATTAAACCTGTTTGAGTACTCATATCATGTATGGTCCTATGGTAGGGGAACTAGAAGATATTCACTCTGAGATTGGATAGATTAGGTTTATGTACAGGTACCACCATTCTTTATATATTTTATTTATGCATTTAAGTTACTAACCTCCATATACTTCAGTCTTTTCCACTGTACATTACAAATGATCATATGATCCAAGTCATATTGTTGTAAAGTAAATATAATATGATGAATTTATCCCTATGATAGGAAAATAAAAAATTATTGAGAAAAAATAATTATAGAGAATATTAAAATTCTTGAGAAAAATAACAATTATTGATAAAAATGTTACATTAGCTTACCCTGATTCCAAAATCAAAAAAGAACCCAAGTATAATAAAGCACTACAGGCCAATATTTCTAATGTAGACAGATACAAAATCTTCTACAACAGTGGTACAAAGACTGTAACAAATAACTAAAGGTTATTCATAATGACTAATTAGCTTTTCTTTCAAGGCTAAAGTTATGGCTGCACATGTACAAACCAATAAGTGCAATATATTAGAAAAACAGAAACAATGAAAAAGTCACATGATCATCTCAGTAGATGGTGAAAAATTCTTTGACAAATCCAGCACCAACTCATGTTAAAAATATGAAGAAAATAGGTTTAAAATGAAGTTATCTCAATCTAATAAAAGCTGTTTATGACAAACTCCCTGTTAACATTCTATTAAATGGGAGAAGCACTGAAAATTTTATATGCAAAATCAGCAACAAGACAAGGATGCTATCATAACCAGTCCTCCTCTGTATAGTAAGTAGACAAGCTATGGAATGGAGAAAAAAATGGCAGTCATTCTTCAGGTAGAGAAATATTATACAGAACATAAAGATTCAAGAAAAATTACACCCTGAAAATGAAATACCTAATCAAGAAAATGGGAAAGTTAAATGAATAGAGAATTCACAGAAAAATATTTATTGCCAATAAATGCATGAAATAAATTTCAATATCTCTGGCCACTTGAGATATGCAAATTAAAATAGCATTTCATCTTACTTTAGAGAGAGTAGTTACCATGAAGAAGTCAAATAATGACGAATATTATTGAGGTTGTGCAGGGAAAGGTACCTTTCTACATTGTTTGTGAGAATGTAAACTAGGAGAATCAGTATGGAAATTAGGATTGAAATTTTCTTTTTCTTATTTTTATCTTTTTTGCTTATTAGTATGGAAATTTTTCAAAAACAAAAACTATAAATTGATCTGACCCAACCATTCCTTTTATCAACTTCTTCCTGAAAGAGTAAAGATCATCATACTACAGTGATACATGTTTACCCATGTTCATAGATACATGACTTACAGTAGTTAAATCTTGGAAACAGTGTATATGTCCGTGAAGTGATGAATAAATAAAATGTGGCTTATATGCATAATGGACACTCTTCTGCTGTAAATAGGGATGCTAATGAGTTATTTATAGGAAAACGGATAAATAATGAAACCATAATGTTAAGTAAAGTGAATCAGTTGCACAAGTTTTAGAAAAATAAATAAAAGAAAAATCACACGATTTTTCTTATATGAGAAATCCCACGTATAAATGTTACAAGCCAAGGCGCTGTCAGTGTGTGGGAGAGCATCTGTACTCCCCTGCACAACTTAGATCCCTCTAGGATTGTCCCAAGCCTGGCGTGTGAATGAGAGCTTCAATCACTCTCTAAGGACCCCACTGAAACCCTCCAGAACAAGCCCAGTCACAGCATGTGAGTGAGAATTTCCACCGCGTTCTTTGGACCTTTTCAGACACAGCCAAGGCCCATGCCCTGCCTGTGTATGGGACAGCTTCTGCACTCCTCTTTTCCAGATGGATCCCTACAGACATACGCCAGGCCCACTTAAAGCAAGTCCTTCTGCCCTGCTCTCTGGATACCTCCAGACACAGCCCAGCCCTGGAATACAGGCCTGATGTGAAACTCTGCAGCTGAAGTCCCTGCAGAGAGGATAGGGAACAAAAAAACCTAGGTTATCCAGGAGCAGAACATCTTGCCAGAGGGGCACAGTGGGTTCACTTACACAGGCTACAGCAGGAAGAATCTGAGCACAGCAGCCAGACCCAAGCCAGGAACAAGTGGATGAATTCTAACTTTGTAGATCTGCACCCAGTAAGCTGAGACACTTTGCTAGGTCGAGATCTATAAGAGCATCCTCCCTCTTTCTTACTTGACTGAGACAGGGGGCAAAAGATAACCAGGATGAACTAGTCTTCTATGAAAAACACAAGGCACATAAAAAGGAGGTGATCAGACAGAATTTAGTGGAACTAACTTAAATACAAATTTCTAATTTAATATCAGCTTAGATATACAGACATAATGATTGCTCCTACTGTCTAAAATACAAAGCTATTAGTTACAAAAGTTTGTTAACTTCTACATATCATTACACATTATTAGTGTTCCTTATTGTAACTCTATAAATACAAAACTATAAGTACCTTAACCATATAATCTATCTTGGGTAAGAATTTCAGTAGGTGCAAAGGTTATAACTGCACCAAAGCTCTACACAAAAGGTCAGAGGACAGTGCTATACAAAATGACAGAGAAAAGCAGCAAAATGCAATCTCAGGGCCCAAACCCATCCAGAACAAGTGCAGAAGACACTAGCACAGAAGAAACTGGAAATCACACAGCTTAAATGTCTGAATTAATAGCATCTGAAGTAAAGAAAAAACTTCACAAAGTTATGGAGGAACTCAGATATATAAATATCATCTGAAATAAAAAAGAAATCTGTGAAACAAAAGCTTCTGAAGTAAAAGACAGAAAACTATAACAAAACAATTAATAAGTGCTTCTCAAGAAGACACCGATAAAATATAGAGATAATACAAAAACGATGGAATTCTTTAATGAGCAATATAGGAAAGAGGCAAAGAGATACAGAAGAAATTAAAATCTCAATCACAGGATGGCCATTTGAATGAAAGTGAAGATAGAGTTGCAATTCTTGAAGACACAGTCTCAGCTAGTGAAGAGATAAGAAAAGATCTCTTAAAAACGATGAGGATGCAGGAAAACAGTAATTCAAAATCTGCAAGACAATGCAGAGATGAACAACGTGAGACTACTAGGTATCAGTGAGATAGATGGAGTCAATAGAGATGATATAAAAAGAGTATGGGCAGAAGTAATAGCAGAAAACTTCCCAAATATGAGGAAACAAACTGACATTCAGGTAACCAAAGCATACAGAACTCCAAATAACTTCAGCCCAATTAAAAACACAGCAAGACGTATAATAGTCAAGATCCTAGTAATCCAGGAGGAGAACAATACAATAAAAACCACTGAAGAAGAGAAACATATCACATTTAAAGAAAAACCCATCAGAATTATGGCTGACTTCTCTTCACAAACCATAAAGGCAAGAAGAGCATGGAGCAGAGTACTTCAAGTTCTCTATGAAAACAAATTACAGCCAGACTACTATAACTTCAAAATTTCTCTTTCAAGTTTGATGGTGAAGTGAAATACTTCCATGACAAATAACAACTAAAGGATTTAATGACAAAACCAATCCTACACAGATTACTGAAAGATTGTCTAGAGAGGGACCAAAATGATCAGAACTTCAAGAATGAGAAAGGGATGAATCCACCAAATAGGGCAAAGAATTAAACACAGAAGAAAAAGGAGTCAAAAACAACAGCATGTTGATCATAAATCAACAACAGACTGGCAGGGTGGATTAGGAAACAAAATCCAACAATATGCTATACACAAGAAGCACACTTAACTCATATAGAAATTCATAGGCTGAAAGTCAAAGGACAGAAAACAGTAATATACACCCCTGCACCTCAGAAAAAAGCAGGAATAGCAATGTTGTTCTCAGGCAGTCTCAACTTCAAAACAAGAATGATCAAACAAAATAGAGAAAGCTACTATATACTGGTTAGGGGAAAATTTCAAGAGGAAGAGGTAACATTAATGAATATGAATGCACCAAACACAGGAGAACACAAGTATATAAGATAAATTTTCATGGACATGAAAAATTTAATATTCAATGTCACAATCTTAACAGGAGATCTTAACATCCCTTTATCCCTAAAAGACAGGTCCTCCAGACAAATAATTAGGAAACAGAGGTTTGCAGGGTATAATAGTTTGGGCTGTAATTTGTTTTCATGTAGGACTTGAAGAACTCTGCTGCATGCTCTCTTGCCTTCATTGTTTGGGTAGAGAAGTCTTCTGTAATTGTGATGGGTTTTCCTTTGAATGTGAGCTCCTTCTTCTCTCTAGCAGCTTTCAGTATATTATTTTTGTGTTGGATTTCTGTGATCTTAACTATTATATGTCTTGGTGTGTTTTTAATTGGGTTGAAGTTATTTTGTTGTTCTTTATATTTCGGTGACCTGTATGTTGGATTGTTACCTCATATTTTGGAAGTTTTCTGCGATTACTTCTCCCAAATCCTTTTTATGTCATTTGTATTGACTCCTTCATTCTCGTTGATACTAATTATTCTCACATTGTTCATCCTTGGGCCATTTTGCAGGTGATGGATTATTTTTTCCTCCATTCTCGTTTTTAAGAAATTCTTTGTCACCTTTTCCCTAGCTGCTCCGGCATCTTCGAGATCTGAAACTCTGTCTTCTCTTTTACTCAAATAGTTTTACAGACTCGTGATTGCTATTTTTATTTCTTCTATATTACTTTGACTGTGTTTCATGTGTTCCAACACAGGCTGGCAGACCCAGTAGAGACTACGTCATGAATAATATCATCTGCTATCCTTCTGGGAGCCCAGCAGACCCAACAAAGCCCAGCCCCATCCACCTAGAGAGCAACCTGACTGACACAGGAGGGCTGACTCTGGCAATTTTCCTGATCCTCGCCTCAAAGCCAGCGAAGACCATGGGGATTTTCATTACGTGCTCTGCATCCCAGTTCGGTTTATGCCCGCCTGACCAGTGAACCAACAGGGGGGAATAATAGGGGCTGCAGCAAAAAAAAAAAGGAACTGAATACAACAGCTAGATCAAGGACAGGCATACCTGGATAATCTCAAACATAATTTACTGGCACCCGAATCTCATAAAAAGCTAAGGTTGTAGCTGCAGCAAAGTTCTACACAAAAGGTGAAAGGTCAGTGCTATACAAAATGACAAAGACAAAGGGAAAAACGCAATCCGAGACCTCGAGTCCACCAATAAGGGCAGAGGACACTAGCTGAGCTGCAGTGAATGAAATAAAAGGTACAGCAGCAAAGGAACAACAGCAGAAAGGTATAGAGTAAATCAGATGAGAAGTAATTCTCCAAATTAAAAAAGAAATATATGAATACATAGTATCTGAAATAAAGAATGAATTCCAGAAACATGGGGTGGAAAAACAATTCTCACCTAGAACAAGTGCAGAGATTACCATTCAAGCTGAAAAGTATGAATTAATAGCATCTGAAGCAAAGACACAAGAGCAGAAAGGTCTAAAGGAACTCAAAGTAGAAATAATTTCTGAAATGAAAAAAACAATTCTTTGAAAAAAAAGAATTCTTTGAAATCATAGCATCTGAAATACAGAAACAAGTCTGGAAATATATAGAGGAAACACAACTTGGAAGAAACAGTGCAGAAAAAGAATTAATAACCACCTCTAAAGAACACATGGATAAAAAATTGAGATCAAAAGTATGATGGATTCCTTAAATGAGCAATACAGAAAAGAAACAGAATGCATGAAACAGAGTCAAAGAATTATAAAAGCAGTAAAAATATGAATCACGAGTCTATAAAACTATTTGAGTGAAAGCGCAGACAGAGTTTCAGATCTTTTTTTTTTTTCCTTTCATTTTATTGAAGTACGAATGTCACTCAGACAGTTTCAAGACACGTTAACAGTACAGATTTGATAAATTAGTACATTGCAAACTGTTTTCATAACGTTTTGGTATTGTACAAGGTGCATACATGATATTATATTTACAGATATTATTTTAGCAGATATCTCTTATCAGTGAATTAAGAGTGTAGCTGCTTACTTATTTTTTATACCTGAATTATATAAAAAATTCAATAATTATTTTCCTAGTGGATGACCGTAGTACTAGAAGCCGACAATATCCTGTCCAACCACCATTAGTGCAGATCTTGCCTCTCATAGAATTATGTAGAAGCACAGCGTTATCTATCCCAACTGTACTGTCTATACACACACATCGTGATTTTTTCTTTCTACACCCCTTCCTTTGTCTACACCTGTCAAAAGTGGGCACTCCATTGACATTCAACTAACTTAGGTGCTTGAACTCGACAACACAATCCAACACCGTCCAGCATTCTACAACCATAGTGAGTTACTCAAAGAAATTGTCGACCATAGCCATTTAGAGCTCAGTTTAATATTATGGCCTCACGATGTATACTTCATTTTTATACATTTCTGCTGGATGGTTAAGACCTAGGTAGATCAAGAGTTATATACCAACACATGAACTTTATATTTCCTATGTGGTCATTGAAGTCCTCTCAGGGTTTATCTTGTAGTCCTGTACATTATTCTGTAGTTCCTTTGTCTGTGTCATCCATGTGGGTGAGTCACGGCCAATGCTTGACCAGTTTACTCTCTGTGAGAGCTTGAGAGAAAGTTTTCTCTTCATGTGACTCTCCCCAGGCACACTTTAGAACTTCAATCTCTATCCTCTGTGGCTCCATAATCTCCTTGTTCAGAAAATTTGGAGCGCACCTGAGTTTCATGATGTTGCAGTACAGGTTCTCCTATGTCCTGAGTCTTTGCTGACCTTGAAAGGCTAGGGCCAGTTTCAGATCTTGAAGACCCCTGTGCAGCTAGTGAGAAGATGAGATCAGATCTCTTAAAAACAATGAGAATGCAGGAACAAATAATCCTTCACCTGCAAGATGATGCCAGCATGAACAATGTGAGATAGCTGGTATCAACGAGAATGAAGGAGTCAATACAAATGACATAAAAAGAATTTGGGGAGAAGTAATCTCAGAAAACTTCCAAAATATGAGGAAACAATCCAACATTCAGGACACCGAATCATAGAGACCACCAAATAACTTCAACTCAAGGAAAAACTCACAGAGATATAAAATAGTTAAGATACCAGAAATGCAGCAGAAAAATAATATACTGAAAGCTGGTAGAGAGAAGAATCAGCTCAAATTCAAAGGAAAGCACATCCAAATTACAGCTGTCTTCTCTATACAAACAATGAAGGCAAGGAGACCACGGAGCAGAGTTCTTCAATTCCTTCATAGGCTGCTGAAAGATGTTCTAGAGAGAGACCACATTCACCAGAACTGAATGAATGAGAATTGATGGAACCTACTAAACAGAACAGGTAATTAAACACAGGATACAAAGGAATAAACAACACCAGGTAAATATCATGAAAAATATGTCAGCACATTTCAAATATAACTATCAATGTAAATGGACTCAGTTCTCCAATTAAGAGAAATAGACTGGCACAGTGAATTAGGATACAAAATCCAAGCGACATAAAGAAGGCCACTATATATTGGTCAGGGGAAAAATTTAAGTGCAAGAGGTAACACTCTTAAATATCTATGCAACAAACACAGGAGCACCCAACTATGTAAGACAAATCTTTATGTACATGAAAAACCTAATATCTAAGACCACAATCTTAACAGGAGACCTTAACACCCCATTATCTCAAAAAGATAGATGAACCAGACAAAAAATTACCAAGAAAAATCAGAACTATATCAGAGCTTGGAACAATTGTACCCGGTCGACATATATAGAATGTTCCACCAAACTACAGATGAATATACATTTTTTTCAGCTGCACATGGGTCATTTTCCAAAATAGACTACAGGTCATGCTTCAGTATATGCAAGAAAATAGAAATTATCCCAGGCATATTATATGACCACAGGGCAATGAACCTGCAAATAAATGACAAAAGAAACCAGAAAAACCCGTTAAATTCATGGAAATTAAACAACACCCTACTCAGTAATCAATGGGCAGCAAAAGAAATTGAACAAGAAATTTAACAATATCTACAATTCAATGAAAATTCAAGTACAACATACTGGAATTTATGGGATGCGATGAAAGCAGTTCTTAGAGGGTAAATCATTTCTATGAACTGATACATTAGGAAAACAGAACCGGAACAAATTAACATCCTAATATTGCACCTCTGAAAACTAGAAAAAGAAGACCAAACGAAACCCAGAGCACAAAGTCGGGAAGAAATCATAAAGATTAGAGCAGAAATTAATTCAATTGAGATGAAAAAATCAGTTCAAAGTATCCACAAATCAAAAAGTTGGTTCTTTGAAACGCTAAATAAATTTGATATGCCTCTAGCCAACCTCATCAAGAAGAGACCAGAGAAACTTCCGGTACATGCAATACGGAATGAAAAGGGTGAAATTACAACAGACCCAGTAGAAATTCAGATTATGAATAGTTACTTCGAGAATATTTAGGCTCACAGAATACAAGACCCAGCAGAAGTGGACAGATTCTTCGAAAGGTCCAAATTAGAAAACTGAATAAAGAGGATATAACAACTGTCAATAAGCCAATGACAGCAATTAAATATGAAACGTTATAAAAATCCTACAGACAGAGCAATGTCCAGGTCCTGATGGATTCACTGCTGAATTCTACAGGAAATTTATAGAAGATATAATGCCCACACTCCACAAACTGTTCAATGATATTGAAAATCAAGCAGTCCTCCCAAAATCATTCCTGGAAACAAGTATAACACTGATTCCAAAACCAGGGAAAGACACAATCAAAATGAGAACTACAGGCCAATCTCTGTCATGAACATAGACATAACAATACTCAACAAAATTCTGGCAAATAGAATACAGCAAATCATCAAGAAGATCATACACCATGAACAAGTAGGATTCATCCCAGGGATGAAAGGATGGTTCAGTATTCAAAAATCTATAAATGTAATACACTATATTAGTAGACTGAAATCTAAAAACCACATGATCATCTCAATTGATGCAGGGAAAGCCTTTGACAAAGTCCAACACTCATTCATGCTCAAGGTCCTACAGAAAATTGGAATAGTTGGACTCTACCATAGCTTGATAAAATCCATCTATGACAATTGAAAAGCTCATATAATCCTAAATGGGGAAAAAGTGAAATCTTTTACTCTTAATCAGGTACAAGTCAAGGATGTTCTCTATCACCCCTCTTATTCAGCGAAGTCTTGGAATCATTAGCAACAGGCATTAGAAAGAGGGAGAAAAAAAGGAATATGTATAGGTAAAGAAGTTAAATTATCACTATTTGCAGATGACATGATACTTTATTTGGAAGACCCCAAAAATTCCACCAAGAAACTACTAGAACTGATAGGAAAATTCAGTAGCATAGCAGGGTACAAAATCAATACTCAAAAGTCAATAGCATTCCTCTACACAGATAAGAAGCACAGAAACAATAGAAACAATACCTTTTACACTAGCACCGAGGAAAATGAAATACCTTGGGATTCACTTAACCAAGGAAGTCAAAGATCTTTTCATGGAAAATTACAACATCCTAAGAAAAGAGATTATAGAGGATTTCAGAAAATGGAATGATATTCCCTGATCCTGGATAGGTAGAACCATCATCGTGAAGATGGCCATACTACCAAAATTTCTGTACAGATTGAATGCAATCCTTATCAAAATCCCACCAACATACCTCCCAGACCTAGAAAAAGCATTCCTAAAATTTATTTGGAACCACAAACGATCTAGAATAGCAAAGGCAATCTTGGCCAATAAAGACAAGGCAAGAAGCATCACAATTCCTGACTTGAAATTATACTACAAAGCCACTGTGATGAAATGAACATGGTATTGGCAACAAAATAAACCTGAGGATCCGTGCAATAGATTAGAAGATGCAGAGGCATCTATAGTCACACTCAGACATTTGATCTTCAACAAAGGGTCTAAACAACTCAGTGGAAGACAGATAGCCTCTTTAACAAATGGTGCTGGAAATCATGGCTTTCTAAATGCCGAAAACTAAAACTTGACCCAGTTCTATCACCATGCATTAAGTTAAAGTCAAAATGGATTAAAGGTATAAACACTAAAACAGAAACACTCAATCTCCTGGAAGAGAATGTAGGAGGAACTCTTGAAGAGTTAAAATTTGTTTGGAATCACAAACGACCTAGAATAGCAAACACATTCTTAGCCAATAAATCAAGGCAGGAGGCATGACAATTCCTGACTTGAAATTATAGTACAAAGTCACTGTGATAAAATCAACATGCTATTGGCAACAAAATAGACCTAAGGATCAATGGAATGATTAGAAGGTGCAGAAGCATCTGTTCACACATTCAGTCATTTGATCTTCAAACAAGGGTCTAATCATATTTACTGGAAGAAAGATAGCCTCTTTAAGAAATGGTGGTAGAAAACTTGGCTTTCTACATGCCTAAAACTAAAAGTTGAACCAGCTCTATCACCGTGGATTAAGTTAAAATCAAAATGGATTAAAATCTAAACATCAAAACAGTAACACTGAATCTCCTGGATTAGAAAGTAGGAGGAACTCTTGAAGACATAGGGGTATGTAAACAGCTCATCAACAAACATATATTCTCGCAGGAACCACTTGTAAGAGTCAACAACTGGGATCTACCGTTCTTGAGGAGCTTCTGCACTTCAAAAGAAATTATCAACACAGTGAAAAGACAACCCACAAATTTTGAAAAAATCCTAACTAATAAGCAATCAGGGAAAGGTCTGCTATCTAAAATATATAAAGAACTAAGGTATAACAGGGCCCTCAAATTTAAATACCCAATTTAGAAATGGGCATCTCAGTTGAATATACACTTCTCAGAGGAAGAAATTATAGAAGCAAATAAATTAATGAAAAAATGCTCCACATCGCTAGCCATTCATGAAATGCAAATAAAAACAACACTGTGATACCATCTCACTCCAGATAAAATGGCTATCTTAAGGAAATCAACCAATAGCAAATGTTGGAGATGTTGTGGGGAAAAGAGAACACTTCTCCACTGCTGGTGGGAATGTAGACTGGTACGACTATTATGGAGATCAGTGGAGACTCCTTGGAATTGTAGGACTGGAAATCCCATCCAAGAAGGCTATCCCCCTACTGGGAATTTTCCTAGAAGAAATGAAAACATTATATCATAGTGATATATGTGTACCTATGTTTATAGCAGCACAATTTGTGGTAGCAAAATCTTGGAAACAGCTAAGATGTCGGTCACATGCGGAATGGTTGAAAATGATGTGGTATTTCTATATAATGGAGTAGTACTCAAATATAAAGAATGAAAATCTTGAAGCGTTTATATTGAAACGAATTCCACTTGAGCATACACTCGTAAGTGAACTAAACCAGACACACATATGCAAATATCCTATAGTCTCTCTAGTATGAGAAGACAAAGAAGAAATGCAAACAGAAATGTACAACCACAACTAAAAACAATGGAGTGAAATAGGGGAAACTGAACAGCATACGCTGCAAGGTACTAATCAGCTTTTCTTCTGGATGGTTAAGAAGCTAAGTGCACAGATCAAAATTGCAGAAATAGAATAGCCACAAGGCCAGCCAATATTTTGGCCCTAGCCTTTCAAGGTCAGCAAAGACTCAGGGCATAGGAGAACCTGTACTGTAACATCATGAAACTCAGTTGTGCCCCAAATTTTCTGATCAAGGAGATTATGGAGCCACAGAGGAAAGAGATTGATGTCCCTGGGGAGAGTCACATGGAGAGAAAACTTTCTCTCGGGCTCTCCTAGAGAGCAAACTTTTCAGGCATTGGCCATGACTCATCTGCCTGGATGACAGACAAAGGATCCACAGAGTAATGTATAGGATTACAAGATAAACCCTGAGGGGACTTCATTGACCTCATCAGAAATAAATGCTACATCTTTTGGTATATAGTTCTTGGTCTATATAGGTCTTAACCATCTAGCAGAAAAGTGTAAAAATGAGGCGTATAATGTGGGGCTACAATAATAAGTTGTGCTGTAAATGGTATATTCAACAACTTCTTCAAATAACTTCCTATTAATGTGCAATCCTGGACTGTGTTGGATTGTGTTGCCAAGTTCAGGCACCTAAATTTGTTTAATGACAATGGAGTGTCCATCTTTGACAGGTCTAGACAAAAAAAGGGGGATATGAAGGAAGAATCATGATGTGTGTGTATAAACAGTACAGCTAGGATAAATATGACATGCTTGTGCATAATTCTATGAGAAGCAAGATTTGCACTAATAGTGGTTGGACAAGGTATTATGTTGGCTTCTGGTTCTGTGGACAGACACTGAGGAGATAAGGCATCGGGTGTTAATTGTCGAATCTGTGATATAATTCAGGTGTAGATAAATAAGACAGGTGTATGGCTACACTCTTTTCATTCACTGATTGGAGACATCTGCTATATCAATGCCTGTAGGCATAATATCATGTATGCACCTTATACAACACTGCCACATTACGAAAATATTTTGTAGTGTATTGATTTTTCATATCTGTCCTGTTAATTTGTCTTGAAACTGTCTCATTGCTATTTGTTCTTCAATAAAAATATAATAACAATAACAATAATGGTAAAACAAATCAAAAACAAAAATAGTGGTTTGCATGAAAGAAAATATTTATTTGCATCAACTGATATGATTTTGTCACTTTTAAAAACTGTAACAGTCCGGTGGCTGGGGAGATAGCTCAGTAGAATAAGCACTTGCCTGCGGAGTGCAAAGAGCTGAGTTCAACCCCCATTTCCAGAAAGAAAAGACATATTGGAGTATTTTGCTGAATTCTTGCACCTACAGTATTTGTATGGCAGTGGAATACCCATCTCTGACACAACTAAACAAGAAAGGATATATAATGAAGGACCATTTTTTTCTCTGGACATACAAAATAGGATAGATGTATAGCTACTTTCTCTTAATTCAATAAGTAGAAAAATTTGTACTAACAGTGTTTGGAGAGGATATCATGTCTGCATTTTGTTCTATGAATGACTACCACAAAGATAACAATATGCAATGTATTAATTGCTGTAACTGTCCTACAAACCTGTTTTGAAGCTGTCTCATTGCAATTTTTTTCTCAATAAAATTATTTAAAAAATACAATAGATATATCCACACAACATGTATTTTATGTGCTTATATTTGTATTTGTTTTTAAATGTAATTGAAGAAATAAACATTTAAGGAAAAAAAATGACCTGTAACAGTCCAGTATGCAAACATTATCTGCACTTTTCTGCATCTGACTCTGTGCGTGGTCATTCCTCTTAACTATTCAACACAGACTGTTCCCCCTCCAAACAGACAAAGAGCAGTAAGTACAGTGAAATTCAAGGCCTTCAGCCTTTGACCAATACAGGCCTCTTTAACTCTTCAGAATAGCTAGTTACAAGTTTAAGAAAGAAAATAAAGGAAAACATCCCGGAAGATTAAAGAATAAACAAAGTTGATTAAAGTTCAAGTAGATGTATTCCATCAGATGGGAGCAGTGGAGAGTCAATCTCTGGCTCAGGTGCATGCTGGCAGGATGGATCATTCATTTGGAAAATTCCAAAGAATCAGTGAGAATACAAGTCAGCAGTTGGTAAGTTGGATGAACCAGCACTGTGCTCTAGCACAGAATACAGAACAGAAGTGGCTGGTTGGGTGGGAATCTATACCAAAGGGCTCCAGAAAAACCCCAGCAACTGAGGACCAATCCTGACTCTCAGCCCCATACCTACCATAACTCCTACTTCAAACCGCTGGAGTACACATTACATTTTTTGTGATCTAACTTGGACACTACCACAAAACTATGTCTAGCAGAGTAATTTTACTACTTTCCTTATCTTATTTTGTTTGATTGGGTTTTCTTTTTCTATGAGTTTCTTTTCTTTTTTCATCATTTAGGTATCTTCCTTTCTTTCCGTCTTCTTCTATTGCCTTGTTTCTCTCTTTTTTGAAACATCTTTATAGATTTTATGATTCACATGAATGAACATTGTTTCTTGTCTTTCTGGTTCACTTCAATGTTCCTTTACTTTCTCTTTTATTGTTTCTCTCCCATGTTCTCCAGTTTCTAAAAATTTGGGTGATCATTCTTTTACCTCAAGCCTTCCTTCTACTATACTTATTTATCATTTTTTCTATTCCTCTTAATGTCCCCTATTAAAACAGGGTAAAAGTCACCATGCTAAAGGTAAGATCATTGCATAAAAGTTCCTGGAATATGATCAATTTTGCTATATAACTGTATAATCTGTTCCTATGATTAAAGGTATCAAGTTAATAGTAACCAGTGTGTCAGTAATTACATTGTTCTTGATGATATTGTTATTGTCCATTTACTACTATAGCCAGAATAATACAACTGTCATAATCATTTTTCCTCCCTTATGTGACAACACTATGAATCTCTGGAGTTGTAACTGTCATTATAGCCCACTATCAAAGAACTGGGTGCTGAATCAAATAGACAGCAACTTCTTATTCCCAATAATGTGGGAAGGTATTTCTTGGGATAGACACAAAGACCAAAATACAGTTACATTAGAAGACATTCTTAAGGAGCAGACATTTCCTAGGGAAGCCTTGTTACTACTGATAAAGCTAGTCTACTATAAGAAATCTACAAGCATAAACACAGAAAGAAAAATAAAATAAAAAATACAAGATGAAGAAGCAAAATACAACTCCAGACCTCCTTTCCAGAGATAAAAAGTCCAGAATGAAATGAGATGGAGGAAATTAGAAGCCACTCACTGGAAATTTCTGAAATTATAGCAGCAGAAGTGGCTGAACCTATATGTGATTGATTTATGGTGCAATGCTAGGATTAAGATGGGTGATTACTAAACTAGTTCACTAATTGTTTTGGTACCACTCTAATCCCAATAGCTTGGATACAATATAAGCTACATTGTTTGCTTTGCTGGAAGCAAAATGGAATAAAAGCATTTTTCTTTTTTTGTGGTATCAGGGATCCAACTCAGAACCTTGCACTTTCCAGGCCCCATATTTTCTTTCAATTGGCTTAATTCACTTAGCATAAATCCCTGTAGCATGCATCAGAATTTCTTTTCATGGATGAATAATATTAAATTGCATGAGCATACCACATTTTGTTTATCCATTCGTCAGTATATAATTGAGTTACTTACTCCTTTTGAATTTTATAAATGCTCTTATGAATGGGTGTATAAATATCTCATGACTCTGTTTTGATTTCTTTTTTATTTTATTCATTTTAAATAGAAAGGAGATAAAACAACAATGAAACAACTTCAAAACAGGTTAGGAGGACAGTTACACCAGTTAGTGCATTGCAATATTGTTGTTTTCAGTTATTCAGAGGGCAAGATGTAGACATGACATCTTGTCTAAACAATATTGGTACAAACCATTCTTCTCAATGAATTAAGTGAGTTCTTTTTTATTTTTTATTTTTATTATTATTTTTTTAAGTGAGTTCTTTTGGGTTCTGTGTGTGTGTGTGTGTGTGTGTTTTAAAACCAATGTATTTGATTTTATACAAACTTTCAGTTCAACCCTTAAATAAGGAATGCCTATGGTCGTAAGAAGACTTGTATAACAGTATGTATAGTGTTATTCTTGCTAGATCTACATTGGAAAGGAGCACAAACACCCTTCCCAAGTAAATACATAGATAAATTATAGCATATTCACAAAATGAAATACTATATAGCAATAAATGGAATAATTTACTGAGGGATTCAGATTATTATCAAAGCATATTGTAGAGAAAAACCCAAATACTGAAGATTACATAGTGTATGATTCTATTTATACAAAGTTCTAAATATGTCACTACAAATTTACATTGATATTATATTTTTTAGAAAAAATACGAAAGAGAATTCAAAATAGTATTAAAACAGAAAAATTGTGATACAGAATTGAGCTTAACAAAATAATATGAATTTAACAGTATTTGTTTTAATGCATAGTACTGTCTTCCAACTAGTTGCTCATATTACCAGACATATACATGTAAAACTAGAAAAAGAAAGAAAAAAAGAAACACATAAGTTGTTAAGAACCGAAAAAGGTTAAAGAATTGAAAGAGACAAGACAAATTAAGCATTAACTTCTCTTTTCCATAGACCAGCATAAATCCACAGTACAATTGTCCAAACCATCTTGCTTACATCCATAGTGAAGGGAAGAGATATATTGATAACTGTTTAGAAAAGGTGGCTTTAGGGAATGGAAATGGCTCATGTAAGCATAAAGAAGTATTCTGAAGTCCTCCATCTTGATATGGTAGAGATTACTTGCATGTAGGCATAGAAAACTATGTACTGATTCATATAGCAATCATCCATGTAATTTTTGTGGTTCTTGATAACTTTTTGCATATGTATATTAGAGACAGGCTAAGGCTATGTAGTCATTTCTGTTGCATTTTAGCCATAGACAGTAATCCAGCACAGAACAGCAAATTTCATTCTGGTGGTAATATCAAAATATGGTGACTTAGGGATTTCTGTTAGAATTTGACCTTTGTAAAACACTGAGTAGTCACTATTTACTAGATTAATGTCCCAAACCAAACAAGTCTTGAAACAATTAAAATAGTTGTCCTATGGAATGTCTTAATTTTACTGGTAATTACAAATAAAGCATTGCTTTTCACTCCCTTTAAGGTTGAAAGGTGACTGTCTGAATTATATTTAATGCTTATTTATATTGTGTTGTGGTATGAAATGTTCCTTTCATTATGACAAAGTATTATTTTTGGATGCTAAACATCATATTTTATCCAGGCCATTTCCAAAATGTGAGCATCAATTTTTCTTGCATATCAACTTTTTTTCAGCTGCTTCATTGATTTGGCTTTCTTCCTGTAATTCACTACAAATATTAGTATTATGCCTTGTTTGTGAAGGATTTTCCAGTTTCAGATATCAATAAATATGAGGAAGACTTAGATGTAATGTTGTATCACATGTTAATGAGAAGCTACTAAAGCATTTTATGTCAGATCTATATGTTCTTAATTTATTCTTTTA